>JAGDQP010006735.1:0-70719 GCA_022664845.1 Lepisma saccharinum | reverse complement strand
ACCTTTTCTTAACGAGTTTACCCCTTTGTATAGATCTCGTATGTTATTTGTCTTCCCGTTTTCCTCAATCTCCTGAATCTTCTGCGTCAGATATTCTCGCTTTTTGTTTCTGAACCCTAGTGTGGCGTTTCGTTTCGCGTTACTGTAGTGGTTGGTATTTGCTTCGCTTTTATTACTTAGCCATCGTTGCCTTGCTTGTTTTCGTTCCTCATGAAGTAGGAATAAAATATATAGTTTTGAAGTTTATCCCGAACCACTACATTAATTACCGTTATACTCTTGTACAGGTATTGTAATCATTTGAAAAGGGCATATATGTTTTCCGGACATTTCAATCGCATGAACCCGATGCACACTGAGAAAAATGCCAGCAATCCTGATATATACATAAATCGAAGTTTTGTTGTAATAGTTGAATTTTCCGTATTTGTATTGTGCCATGGTTATTTTTTTTCTTAAAAGTTTATGTAATGGAAAAAATAACAAGTGCCCCGTAAAACTTCTACGCGTTCCCTGCAGGACGCCATTCTGTACCGGACTGAGGTATCCGGGCGGTTTGAGGCGTTACACCAGTGACTCCAAAGTTTTAGGTTCGAATCCCGCCCTGGGCATGGATATTTGTGTGTATGATTCAACCAGGAATGTACTGGTACCGGAACGCCATTCCGGTACTACTTTTTTGGGAGAAAAAAAATGTTCCATTATACAAAAAAAAAAAAAAATTGACTGAGTCTAATCAATCTTATCATTACTTCCACCCATATGACTGACAGTGTCACATATATCCAGTTTAATGGTTGTGAAATTGCGCGGCCCAAACTTGAGAGACTGGGATCTAGAGCCATATGTGAAAGCGTGGCTACGAAAACACCGAACCGCAGATGGCACCAGAAAAAGACAAGCAAAACCAACCAATTTGGAGGATTTTAATCCATTTGCTAAGTCTTTGTAACACATTAACATCTGGTTGTATCAAGGTTGGACTGCTTCAGTAAGTTAAATAAAAGATCTTGTACTATGGCATTTCTTCTATTACATGTTTCTTATTCAGTTTCTAAATGTTTCAAATTTAATTGATAAAGTATTCGATATTTTTGTCAGTATTAACAATTTTGTTTTATGCCTATTTCTCACTTCACAGTTATTGGTATGACATGCGGTAAAAATTGAAATTTCGGTACTGGAAAATTTACGAGTGCGCCCCTGGATTTAACGTAGGATAAAAGTCAGGTAAACGGAAAATAAACGTAAAATTCGTAAAATAAACGAAATAAAAAAAAATCTGTAATGAAAATATTATCCATGTCACTACATTTAATGTCTGACATACGGTATGAGCATGATGACCTCGTAATGTTGTGGTTAAAGCGACGGACCGAAAATCACAAGGTTCCAGGATCGAATCCAACCGCAGACAAGTACAAAACATTTCAACTGTACCTGAAAACGAGAGAAGAGGTAGTAGGGATGCAGCTCTAATTATCATGAAGACTTTCTGACGTATGTATTTTTTCCAGTAATTTATTATTATTAATAAACGTGCAAGTTCCAGTACAATTTCGAAGAATACCTCTACTCTAGTTACGATTCCATTGTGTGACGTCAGAATAGTGACGTCATTAAGTCCCGTCAATCTTTGACTGCAAAATCGCTTCCAAAATTCCATTACGCATACTGGAATAAAGACTGGATGTAAGCAACGTTATTTTCTTCTAGAACTACTCGAAAAATATCCGTAATTTCTTTTATTAAAGCAGTAAACGTCTCTAAGTGCATTAGATACTCAAATTATTTATGAGAAACTCATGAGTTAACTGCTGTTATATCTTCTGAAATGTTAACATCATGCTTTTATAACTTTTAGGTTTTCACAAAATGTATTCGGTGTTAATGAATATGCACATACAATTAACAAGAGTGTCAGTGTTACCAGTTAAACGTTCAAAGGACTCTTAGTCCGTTTATGGAAATGTTACCAATATTAAGAGTTGTTGAATAACTTCCAATCATCTGATACCTTTCGCATATCAAAAAACAGTCTATACCGTAGACTCCCATGAAAATGAATGGGATACTACAACGTGATGCGGAAGATTAAACGATAGTAATAATCTCTTGTAACTATATATACGTAGTAACTAAATAACCAGAATCTTAGGACGTTATAAATAATACTCAGATAAAAAGCGATCGTGATATGTCTGGCAAAATAATGCAAATATTATTCCTATAGATACTGTACATAATAATTAATGTTATTTTAAGATATTCTCTCTTCCGAGACAATTTGCACCTTGAGAAGGTAAAGGTGGTCGAGCGCAGGACTGACGACTCCATCTCACTTCGTATCGTCAGTCTAGTGTATGTGGAGCGTTACCTCTAGTGTTGCCACGAGACGAGACGAGACAGAAATGGCTATAGAAAACGAAACGATACACTCTCTGGATAAAATATTCTCTTCTCGCCGACACTACTTCCACATCCCCCATGTGTACATATCGTAAAGGGGATAGATTTAGTGTTCACTAACATGTTTTCTTAAAATACCGTATTCGTATGAAGTGCTCAGAAAAATAAAAATAAAACAATGCCCAAAATATTTTGAAGCAACTTTTATTGGGGACTGTACTGGTAAATTTCAGCTTTTCTGTATCTACCTGTAAAAATGTTTGAAGTCTGATCGAAGAAGATTCAGTGAACGTATTTTAAGAAGCTTTTGGGCTACCAAAGACAATGACCCAACTTGCATGTTAATAATTTCCCCGTATAACTTTTTTTTAATATGTAAAGAGTAGATTTTCTCTACACTCACGAATAGTACAGTCACTGAACAGCGCCATACTTATTGTGTTACAATTTTGGCTCGTGTTAATTAAGAAAATGGAAAAAAAAAACGAAAACTATACATCCATAATAAAATTTAATCTTATGCGCTATTATAAAGCTGAGTAAATAGCCTTGGTGCATGAAGCATAAACTGTAAAAGCTTAATTGAAAATATCTCTTAAATCCCATTTATGGCGTTGGCATAGGACGAGTAATTCGGTAGAAAAATAGGTAGCCAAATCCTAAACCTGTGACTCATCGTAACTGACGTTAAAAACGTTGATTTTTCCGTGGTTTTAACACATATTTCATCAAGATCACAAGAGATATATAAATATGATTAACGTAAGTGTGAAAATAATAATTACTTTTATAATATTAATAATTAAAATATTGAAAATAAGTCCGATGGCAAAAAAGAGTTATTCCGAGTTCGGTACATGGTCCAGAAGTTTATTTTATAAACAGAAGGTATCTGGAGCGTGTAGTTTATAATTATTGTATTTTATCTCTGATGATATATGGATGACATTGAATGTGCAATCGACTTAAAAATAAAAGAGTTACACAAACAAATTGAGAGATCTATGCATAGGGATTACTAGGAGGGACAAGAAGACAGATGAGTGAATTCGATATCAAATAAGAGGACAAGATGTGATCAAGATTGCGAGGAAGATGAGGAAGCCAATCACTCGATATAATGGATACGAACAGATGGGGGACAGGCAACAAGTGTTCTACATTGGATTCCCATAGAAAAGAAACGAACTGGACGACCAAATACGAGATGGATAAACGAAATTCATCATTTTCCTGGAGCAATGCTCAATACTCCATTTGAGAAAACTAATGAATGCATCTTGGAGAGGATTTCTGTATTTGCTGTATTAAACCTTATTTATTCCTTGACAATGAAATATTCACATTGCGAAACCTGCCTATGCGGCACTCCTCAATCATAAACATTATTAAATGAGTGTTCGATTGTAGTTCGTTAAGTCGATACCGCTCACGCCATTATTTGAACTAGAGATCTGGCGTAATTTGTGACGGTGCTGCCTCAACTTTGAGTGCCTGTAGCTCCAAAACTGTCACTCTAAAAACCTGTTACTTTTATTTAGCTGTAGGACTGTAAGAAATAGATGTAACGTTACCTGTTACATATAAATAAGCTTTGGTCTGAAAGAATTCAATATGACTCTGTTGCATCTAAATAACAATCAGTAATTTTAAACGAAAAATTCAAGAAATCTTACTAAATTAAAAGTCACTCAAGTTTATACGTAATGTGTTTACATATACGATTACATATACAATTTTATAAATCATTCCGTAACGTTTAGTTTATCACCTACAGCCATCTTGCTCTTATTTTCGTAGAAATGGGAAATATTCTTAATCAATTAGGATTCCTATTCCTAATTTACAAATCGAAGCGTGATTAAAAAGTGACGTGTCTTAGTAGAGCGCAATTCGTGATAGTAACGTGGTTTATGTCTTTGTAATTTGAACACCGCACTTACCTGGTTTCGTTGTGGCGATTTCTTCGGCTCGGGGTTTGGCCGAATATTTTACACAGATATACTAAAAGTAATTGTTTTACACCTAAAATGATTTTGGAACGTTAGATAAAACATACATAACATGAACACTTCTATTCACAACAGTTTTACATTTAATTTAAAGGTCAAACACTTTGAAGGAATTTTTTTACGTTCATTTAAATGTCACACTTTTTAGAGTGTAGGCACGTTTCGAAATTTTTTCAAAAGAACTTTTGCCCTCGTTTTGATGCCAATAATAACCTCCCAAAATTTGTCGATGTTATTCACTAACATCCTGTAGACACCGATATTTCTAACTTAATCTAGATTTTTTGTTTTGATAGATAACGGTAAAAGAAACATCCTAGTACTATATATAATATTTTGGATTCAATGTATGATTCGGGAACGCGTCTTATTTATATGGTGTCACGAATAGTGCGGAGAAAAGGAATGTTGCGAAATATGCGAACAGTCGTCTACATGTGGAAGCTACGTTGTTACGTCAGATTTTAGACTTGCAAAATTTGCAGACACCTCGAGCTGTGTGCAGAAAAGTAAGAGGGAGTAAACAATATTATTTGTTTATTGAAACCTTATCCGTATCAAATGTCTGAAAGAAATCCCTTGTAAAGGATTTTAGTCATATTATTATTATTAATTATTATAAAATCGATTCCAACGAACCTAAGCTCGCATAAAGGGGCAATTTAATGTATTTTATACATACATTATATATTTATTATCTATACTCTTACTTATAAAAACAAATATGTTTGACATGATACATAACATTTAATGTACTTTACACATAACTTTAAAGAGAAAAACATTTTAAATCTGTAACCATTATTGTAACTGTAAGATTGCATTTTATACCTTTTCAGTCTTAAGTATCTATAAATAACATGTCTACTAGGTTCTCAGAAATATGAACTATTTATGCTAACTGCTAAGACGTGAGATGTGTATCCCAGTAATGCTGTTTAACCAACATTCTGAAAGGAATATTCTATGCTTGTCAAATTAATGGGGGAAGTTCATTACAAGTTCTATAGAGAAAATATTTAACTCCTGTTTTACAGTATATACTCGCTTCCATTGTTTGTAAATGTAGTAACGCCTTTGGTCTAGTGTTATAACCGTGAAAATCCTGATTCGTAATAATACATTCATTCGACTATTAAGAATTTAGTCACTCCAAAATAGGCGGAGATTTCTAGTTGAGAAAATTTATCTAAAATATAAATGTATTAATTTTTAATGAAGCAGTTATTCAGTCAATGTAGCTATAATTTAGAAATAGCAAAACTTCAATATTACGCGTACCAATTTCGTAAGCTGTGGCATAGCATGGAATCGTTTCTATTATATAAATATTTGCACTTATTTCATTTATTGGTATTTAATATTTGCTAGTTAAAGCTTATTTATTATTTTAAAACGGGATGTTTTTCTCCCCGTTTCAGAATATCATTTCTAATCTAAATCCCAAACTAAAAATATAACAAATTTTACTAATATCATATTGATATTCTGGTATTTGTACTGAGATCGGAAAGTCTACACACCCATTTTAAATGAGGTAAGGTTAGCAACTTAAGTCTATGAATCACTTCTTCCTAGACTTGTGAGCGAGACCGAGACAAGGCCGAAATCAACGTGTCGAGACTGAGATTTACAATCGAGACCAAGACCGAGACCAGCACCGGAACTTTCAGGTTGAGACAAGACCAAAACCGTCCTCAAAAGTTCAAGGCAAGAACGACACTGATGTCAGTCTCGTCTCGTCACTATCACTAGATCCTTCCGAGGACCTTCCAATTGTTAAGCCAGCCGAGATACGGCCGCTCCGTTAGAAAATAACGTGGAGTTGTTGAAATGTCAAATCCGGTTCCTGTATTTAGTTCTTTGGACTTACTTCTTAATAGTCAAATGAGTGTGATTAAAATCCTTTACAAAGGATTTCTCTTCAAACGTGTGATACAGATAAGATTACAATAAACAAACAATATTTTTTGGTGCCTATCCCCCTTCTCTACACAACCGAGAAGGTATCCACAAATTTTGCATGTCTAAAATCTAACGTTATGACGTACGTGAACGACTGTCCGCACACGTCGTGACATTAATTTTGTCCGGAATATTCGCTGTCCGCACTTTTCGGTAATCCTTTCGTCCTCTCAGTGTAGGAATAATTCATTTTAAGGTTGTAATCCAGGTGGGATGGACAAGGATTTAAGCTAGATCAATTAGCCTAGTGGACGTATCTGTGGATATTAGGCTAATTTATTATGACAACGATGATTTTATTAATGCAATCGCGCATAATAAGGAAGGAGAGTTTTTACTAGAGCTTGCAAACGTTGTTCAGAAGAAAACTGCATTTCCTTTGAAGAGAATTCAGCCAATCAATAGTTGTCTTAGAATGGGATTATATTTTTCTGCCATTTAGGAGAAGCTGTGTTAACTTGCTTTACCTGTTTTACACATATCTATTTAAATATTTTAACTTATCAAAGTGCAATTCATTAGAATATTAATGTCTAAATTTGGTACCCTTCTGGTAGCACTAATCTTGCTTTGAAAGTTGTAGTGTTTTTTTTTTTTTTTCAATTACGCACTGCATAGGGATGGACATTCTTCAACTTTATGGTAGAAACAATTTGACATTTGCGTAGAAAAGAAATGAAATGTTAAAGTTTGCTATTTGAGTATGCAGCATAATAATCCGAACACGTCATGTACACCAGACATGATCATATTTCTTACAGACGCTTTCCTTCGTTTTTGTGACCTAGAGGTCAGTTGAAGTTCCTTGTCTCGGTACAATGTTGAGAAGCCGATAGACGTTACTCCCAATGCCTTTTGAAGCGTAAAGAGCAAAGAACCAGTTTCGTCAGTTTGTGCTTAGAGAAAATTGCTCTTTTCAGTGGCCTAGTCCTCTCCTCATTGACCTGATTCCAGCCATTTTATATGGCACAATGAGTTAAGGATCATTCATCAACTTCGACTTCGACTTCCCATTTCTAAAAATTTCAATCATTGTATAGTTCTTATTTCGCTCTTATTACTGTGGAGACTACTTTCACTTGGTGGAGTTTTGTGCTCCAGCGTGTGGTTAAGCCTTTGCATTTATTGTTCTTCTCAGTGCTGTTTTCATTATTATTATTTAAAAAATGAGATTATTAACTACAATTCGCCGAAACATTTTTTAATGGTAAGAAAGGAAGAACAGTCTTAAAACTAACTTTTTGTAGCTGAGAGTATATTTACTAGTTTCATGTTATATTTAAATGACTTCTTAGAAATGAACACCGTAAAGATACTTCGTCGAGATTTTCCCGTACTGTTACTTGCGAATGACAATAATTTAGTATTAAAGCTTGTTTGTAATTTACCAGAAAGTATTTACCATCTCTAAACTCTTTGAACTCAACCTGTATTAATACTTCCATTTTAATTTGTTTTTCTGTTGTCAAATTTTTAAAAATATTTTCTTTTTATCTCCTCTACATATATTCGAAAATCTAATGTGCAAACAGAAACGCTAGAGAATTTAATTTTTAAGGCCTTTAGGCAACTTTGTGAAACGTTAGAGAGAAAATTAATATCAGTAGAAGTTTTAATTATCTAAAACAATATTCTCTTTGGTGTGGTTTTCCAAACTCTCATTTTCAGATACGGGCAGAGAGATATAAAACATGCAGGGGAGTGTGGAGAAAGGCTTCTAGCCATAACCTATACGTTTAATATGAGGTCTCGGTGCAAACAATTTACTAATTGTGCTGCATATGTGCTCCCCCTTCGAAGCACACGAATTTTTGTCTTCCTATTGCATAGCGTTTGTAAGCAGATCTCTCTCTGGCAGTATAAACTGTAGTTAGTTTGAGGTAATAGACACTCTACACCAAACTGAAAATTCATGCATTGTAAGGTAATCTATTGGCCTTTTGCCAAATTGGACCTTTTATTGAATTATGAATCAAATTTTAAAAGTCTCTGCTTTCCATAGGCCAGTTGCTTTAGCAAGTTTATCTTCCTGAGTTTAATATATTAATAGTTTTAGAATCTGTATGTTAAAAACGTTCGAACACTTTTGTTAACCATGTTGTCTCGTCGTGAAGAAGTTCTACTGAGGGATAAACCTAACTTTCTTCCGCAATTTCAGTGTTTCAAGTGTAAAATCAGATATTATTATTATTATTACCTAATTTTTTAAAAAGTATTTGCCAACATTTACAGATTAATGTAAAAATAAATCTTCAAACTGGTTGAGATTAACCAACAACTTCTATAAGAACAATGAATAAAAATTTTACTTTCTGTACAAGTAGCTTAAGTAATGTATTATTGAAGAAAGCTTACACGAAGTAAACTTAAAATTTATAGAAATTTAGGTCTAATAATACAATGATTGAATGAAGTCGCGCAGTCGGACATTCCAAAATTTTCATAGTTTTAATTTAATTAAATGAGATGACTGTTTGGTAGGTTCTTTCTTACTGTCAATAGAATATTTGCTAAAAGAGGAACACATAATTAAATGTATTAAGTAAATTACAAGGTAACCAAAAAGTTTTTGCCGTTCTAGAGCAGTAATAAACAAAGAGCAATACGCTGGACGGTACGTACCTTTAGGTTTCGAAGTAAGCTCCATCAGCATCCAGCACCTTTTGCCAACGTTCCTGCAGCTGCACAATACCGTGATGGTAAAAGTCGGCGGTCTTCGAGGAAAAGAAAGCCGTGAGTGTGTTCCGCATGTTTCCCTTATTGGCGATGGCTCTCCCACGGAAGTGATTGGGTAATATGTTGGCGCAAGGTCGGGTGAATATGGTGCATTACACAGTGTCTCCCAGCCAAGTTGCTGAAGGGTCTCCCAGGTCCTCTTTGCCACATGTGGCTTGGCATTGTCGTTGAGGAACAGCACGCTATTGCGATTTACCAATGCCGACTCTTTCTGGCGCAAAACACGTTGCACCCTTTGCAACTGTTGTAGGTAGAGATCAGCAGTGATGGTCTGACCAGGTGGAAGGAGCTCGTAATGCACCACTTGGCGACAAGTCCACCATACAGAGAGCATAATCTTTCGTGGGTGCAGAGGTGGTCTTGAGGTGTGAGGAACAGGATCACGTGGCGACAACCAATGTCTGGTACGTTTGAGAGTGTCATAGAGGACCCACTTTCCGTCACCAGTGAGCAAGTGATCAAATATGGGTGTGTTCAGGTGCAGAGTGAGCAAGGACAAACAGGCTGTCACTCGTTGTTCCTTGTTGGCTGCCGATAATGTGTGGGGTACTCACTTGCTTAATTTGTTTGACTTCCCTATCCCATTCAGGTGCAGTCTGGCTGTTACAGCGAAAACATGGAACCTTTCTGCAAGTTCATCACACGTTAGACCACTGTCCTCCTCGATGGCTGCTTTCACGGCCTCGTCATCTAAGACATGTGGTCATCCACTGCGAGGTTCATCCTCAAGGCTCACATCTCCCGAACGGAATTTCTGGAACCAGTGCCTGGCGGTGCGTTCTTTCACGACATTTACCAAATGCCTGGCATATGCGTCGACTTAATGCGGCAGCACGCATTAAAGTCATTCTCACACTTTAAAGTCATATAACAAACACACGCGAACAAGCTGCTTCGATACCTCCATTTCACTTTTACACTGGACGAGCTATGACTTCTCCGTGTGAGCACCGTTTCTGTGTTACTGAAGGTCAATGGTCAGACTAATTCCCGATCGCTTGGCAGGTACGTGCGTCATTTCATTCCCTCTTTGTGAGCGCATGATTAATGAGACGTCAAAAACGTCAAAAAAATTTGTTGCCTTGTACTATATATGTAGAGATATGTGGAATGAACATATTTAGCACATGTAATTTCTTTTCGATTAGTTGTCTTCTTTTCGAAGTTCTGCAATCCAACTTCCTTAGAGGTTAGGTGAATTGGTTTGGAAGAGTCACTTTAATGTCAAGTGATATTACAAGGATGGTTCAAATCCCACCTTAAAATCCAATAGGAGTTCTATCCTTAAAAGATACGTGCTCTAATAGGTCGCAACTTACACCTCAAACAAAAACAATTTCTCCTGCAGAACTTGTATAATTACTTGAATATTGCTGTAACTTCTTTTAACACTGCCTCTATTATTATTTTTCTTACTTTCCCTCTTCTCTTTCTTCTATTACTACTACTTCATCTAATACTATTAACGCCACTTATTTCTTCTTCTTTCTTTCTACTATTACGTATTCTTCTCTACTGTTACTACAATCAATAGTATTTCTTCTTCTACTACTTTTTTTTTCTTCGTCTTCTCGATGATTAATTGACACTGAGTTGTACGAGTCGGTGTTTAAATTGTGAAATTACTTGTAAAATGTAATTTTAATTATAAAGTATTCTTTAAGTCAGGTTGTCATTAGGACTTACTTTCCAAACTGATTAAAATTTCCAAAGATGAAATGGAGGCAACTTCCGATTTTTTCTGTACATCAAGCCTCTGTAAGTACAGATTAAAATTTCTTTTATGATAAATATTATTCAGTGGGAATATCTTTAAAACATACAACATTAAAATCTAATGAGTTAGGGTTGAGAAAATCCATGCTTCCTACTCGATCTGTTCTTTTAGGTAGGTGATATGGTAGTTTTACTCTCTGTACTCTTTTTTTAAGGGTGATATACTACAGGGATAAATCAGCGATTTAATTCACTATTTTATGCTGATTGGATAGCACTGTATTTATGACCGTTTTGACACCTTTGGTTCAGGCCGGGAAGCTGGTCAGTGCCTAGTTACGAAAGTACCATCTTGGCATTAACCTAGTATGATCGATAAAAAGATGAAAAAAGAACTCAGTGAGCATGGCCGGCCACTGGATCTTGAGAATACGAAATCAATGTTCTATCGTCATGCAACCCCGCCCCGTCGGTTATGTTGCAGATTTCGGATTTCTGCAATGGAGAGGCACGCCGATTCAGACTGAGACTTTTCAGGATTTTCCTCAGTTTCACCAG
The DNA here is from genome assembly GCA_022664845.1 of Lepisma saccharinum. NCBI lineage: Eukaryota > Metazoa > Arthropoda > Insecta > Zygentoma > Lepismatidae > Lepisma > Lepisma saccharinum. The sequence continues at coordinate 59,323 of JAGDQP010006735.1, read as the reverse complement.
ATGAATCCGGGATAGTACGTCAATTAAGACCCTGGACGCTATCTTCCATATTCATATCCCCGGGAGAGTATCGCCGAGGGAAGTCATTCCTAAGACATAACGAGGTTAGGGAAAAGTTGTCAGTTCAGCCTAAGGCAGCGTTCCGCAAAATGTGGTCCGCGGACCACACGTGGTCCTCGAGGCCTATCCTTGTGGTCCTCTGAGTCTAGACTAGATTGAGCTTTAGAATTCCAGTTTATGACAATTGCGTATCACAAAGAATCATGTAGTGTGGACCACTATGGCTATTCAAAAGTTGGAGAATTATGCGCTTGGTTATTTGTGTGACCATAAGCGCGTTCTTACTTTGCACTGTTCGTGTTCAACAAGTCTTTTGCGAGTGAAGTATACAAGGTAGATAAAAATCTTCGGTAAACGTTATTTTGTATGGGCCATTATAGTAATTTTGATTTCGTGAGTGCAACGCTTATTAAAATCCACAAATATCATGCTCTATGTGTGGTTCGAACTCGCGACCTTTGAAACGCTGGCCTAATGCCTCAGCCCACACCTTGGTCAGCAAATGAAAGGTAGAGATGATACAAATTGTATTGTGAAAATTCAATGACTCAAGATTAACATTGTTTGAAAAATAGTAGTGTGTAGACATTAATAAAGATTCGAAACAAAACAATGTCTTCGAAGAGAGCTAGAGTAGGGTGATCCGTAGAACCTCCAAACTAATAAAACTGGTCCGCACTTGAAAACAGTTTGCGGAAGCCTAACCTAGGGAATAACATTAACAAACAGATTAAGCGTTCTACCTTCTGGAAAATAATAAAATAAACGTTGTATCACCTGAGGGACGGCCGCTTCATATATCACACTGCGACGTTAAACGCAAAGAAAGGAACGAACGCGTTACAAGACCAATAAAATCAAATTAAAACATATTGTTTCAATATTATGTGAGAATTAACTTCGTGAAGTTTATTTATATCTATTTAGAAACGAAACTTTTGTAAATTAGTTATTTGTCAGGTTAAACAACACTTAGACTTATTGTCTTTCTAAAAGTCTTTTCACAGCGATAAAAACTTTAGAAAGCTGCGCGTGAAAATGCTTTGTAACTTAAATGTTGCAAAACAAGCGATAGGATAAGAAAATTAACCAATTATGACATCACAGAATACAGTGCATTATAAATTCTTGTCAACTAAATGTGTTAATATTACTTCATCTTCCGTTCTTCGGCTTCCTTGTAGAGATTTCTTTCTTGTCCTGCTTCTTGGCGAAATGCCAAGTATAGAAATACGTAAACGTATAAACCAGTTGTACATTGTCTTCAAAAGAAATAGGCATAAAGAAATGCATCATTGTTTGACTTTTAGCACATTTGTAAAAGAAGCAATGAAATAAATAACGAGGTATTTTTCTTTTAAGTGAAAGTCTGTGTTACATTCTCACTCAGATGGAGTTAGCTGTATTAATCTTTATTGAATTTCTTCGCACCTTTTTTACCAAATCTTTTAATGAATTTTCTTTATTTATAAAATGTGTATTTCCAGAGATATGTTTACATCCATGGGCTAAGGGATGAAGTCCGTCGGCGAACAAAACGTTTAGGCAAAGGGCTGCGAAAAGGAGCGGTCATAATATCACCTGTTCATTCACCTACCGTAACGGGCGGACGTTGAAGAATTTGGTGAAGATTCTTTTAACAACTACAGAGCATAAGAACGTAACAGATACTATCTACATTTATATATCTTTTACTTACAAGGAAACCGTCAATGAGTTCATTATTTTTTATGACTCATTGAACATAAGTCATTTCTGCTTCACTCTTGTTATAGAATGAAACACTGCTGAGTTGTAGCGTCACCTCCCACACCGCAGTAATCCTCGTTAGGGACGTATTTACGGGGTCTGGAGCCATCGAATTTCATATTTTTTGGTAAAGTAATTTTGCCTATTCTAGAAAAAAAATCGAGTGGTCTAGACCTCATAAATACGACCCTGGTGAGGAGTGTTGTAGTGTGGGAGGTGACGCTACAATTCGGCAGTGTTTCATTCCATAACAAGACTGAAGCAGAAGTAAATTATGTTGATTGAATCATAAAAAATACACTTTTTGTACACTTTGACCAATATTCCAGCCCCTATCTCGATACCTTGCAGTTAATATAGGTAACTTTTGAGGTATATTACCTCTCTATGGGACGTAGATTTTCCTACAACAATTTCAGGTTATGTTTTGATATGATCTCATTGACGGTCTCCTTGTCAGTATTTAGGGCATAGATTCTGGACCATAAATAGCAATGTTATTCCGTCATGGTATTACTGAAAGAGAAAACAAGTTCCATACAAAAGGAAGGAACCAAATTCAGAGAATAAAACAACTTATAACTCTGGGAAATATCTTACATAATGACCTTTTACGATGCGGAAAAATTATATGTTGGAAGATTCCCACGAATAGAAGATTGCTTCAGATATTTTCCGCAAAAATCATGTGAATGGTGTTTACCTGCAATGGAGAGAAAAAGTATTCTTCACTTTCTTCGGATAGAGATTATTACTCTCGTCATACCGAGCAACTTGCTACACTTACATGCATCATGAACATTTTCATAAAATAATAATAATAACTGCGACCAAAATTCAGCAAATGCTATTCTTTGCCAATATGTATCAGATGTGGATAAAGGAAACACTATCAACATTATATTTTCTTTTAAAAAATATTAAAATTAAACTGAATTTAAGTAAATAAAGCAGTAACATCCAAATAAATTACCATGGTAAAGGTCTTGTTGACCTCTTAATGGAGAGGTTTCGTTTTACGTTTATTTGAGTCACGACTTAAGTACGTATTAAGTATGTACAGGTCCAACAATTTAATTTCCAGTCATCTAAAAGGATTGCAATATGCGTCTTACGCATGTAGAAACACACGTAATTTATGCTTATTGAGGCCTTTTGGTATGACCGTTTATTTGCTGGATTTAATAACATTAACTCTGAGTGGCATTGTGACGCGTTACAAGGAACGTGCTTCTGTTAGGAGTATTCAGAATTTGCTATTTTTGTAATTCCTGAAAAATTGCAATTTCAGAATTTCTGAGCTCCGCAAAATCTTTGAATCTTACGAGTTTCAAATTGTGCCATTGAGTCTGACTTCCGAACACCACTAATTTCTGGAAGTAAATAAGGAACAACTATTCGATCAAAATATAGCATAATCTTAATCACTGCTAGAAGTGGGGCTCAGAACTCGGGACGATCTTAGAAACGATTGCGGATATGTATGAAATAATGTTAAATGTGAATTGTACTTGTTTCAGCCTGTAGTCGAAGTAAATTTCACCCTAAGCGATGCTCAGAAGACATTTTGTTTTGAAATTGTGTGAATTTTCCAAAGTGATTGTTCATTCCTTACCTTGCTTTGCTTATCATTTGAATGTTCTGTTGTGCTAAGCTTATATTGAACTACTGAGTTGCGTAGTTGAATGAATGGCCAAGACCGGTTATAACCTCGCTGACTGATTTCCTCAGCTCAGACAAACCACGATTATTTTTATGACCAAAGCAAAATTCTTCTTCTATTTCTATTATATGGTGTTTAATCTATTCGAGAGAAGTAACGATTACGATACTCTTCACAGAGCTAAAGAATAAAATTGATTTACATGCGCAGCACAGCATTATTATTAGCTCCCACTTTCAGTCAAGCAAGTCGTTCTTGTGATGAATCCGCAGTACATTCGTGTTATCAGTTTTACTAAATACTACGTAGAATGACACAACTTTTACTCCTAAAGGTCGGTAACACACACTACACCGCTGCTTGTTGGGTTGCGTGCGTTTAAGGGAAATTATGACAGACTAAGTTCTCGTTAATTGGAAGCACAGTTGCGCTGTTTAGAATCATCATTTTTCTGGTTTTACGACAAAATAGATAGGTATAGCTATTACCTCAGTATATTATAGAGGTACTTTTGGTATTACGAAGCTATTGTGAACTTCATATATAGTTTGATTTTATGTACAGTATCTCACAATATCTATATACGCACTTTCTAGCAGTTCATAACTCACATGTCAGTAGCATCCTTTTTAAGAAATGCTGAGAACTGACAAGATACAATGGTAATCATATACTTAAGCTTTAAACACATGAATGATTTCTCTTCGTAATCAAAGGTAATTCCCCACTGCAGAATTATTTTCTTGATTTCATACACAGGTTGTTCTTTTCAAATTTTTTACATGTATGTCATTCTTCTGGGAGAGAGAAATTCCACAAACTTAGGATAAAGCTGAAGCGATTCGAGCTCACCTATTTTTTCGCTTCCATCATTTTGCACACTCTCGTGTGTTTTCAATGTGTATAATATTTTGGGCGAAGAAATTCCGTCTGCACTGGTCGGAATAAATCGCCAACCTGAATACATCCGTAGATTTGTAAAGTAGACATTGGTATTGAAAACGCAAGAAAACTGGAGGCGCAAGTGAAGTTCGGAGACAACTTAGAAATGAAATGTAATCCGCGTTGAAGATTGTACTTGTAACTCCACGTACTCGCGGTAAATCAAAAGCCATATTTTCAAAGAAACCTCTGAGAGAAGGGGTATTTGTACACCTCTGGATGGTATTTTCTTTATCTGTCTGGGAGTTTCCAGCTGGGTTTCCTATGTTTTTACTTCTTCTTAAGTACTTTTCTAGTTAATGTATTTTTCGTGCTCTTCAGGTGTAATTGTTTCGGTCACTCCTTTGGAAGAAACAATGATCAACAGCTGCTTATTATTTACAGTGCAAAATATCTAATATCTACATTGAGTGGCCGTGGCTCAGTGATTGGCTTAGGATTTGGGAGGTTCTGGGATCGATCACAGCGGCCGACCGTAATGACAGTATTTGCCAGGTTTTTTCTTGTCCCATCAGGCACATGCCGGGATGGTACCTTCTACTTAAGCCCTGGCCGACAACTTCGCACAACCTTTCCCTTCTCCTATCCCGATCTGAGCCTTAGCTGCGTAAAGGCGATAAATAAAATTCAAATTCAGATCTAATATCTATGAGCTGGAAAATTTCTGAATATCTGCGAGTCCTCCATCGAAAATATGGCGCAAGTTAATTTGTCAGCAACATGTGGAGAATAGTGAACATTTTGAACCTGTGCTTATCTCAACACGAATGTATGTTACAGATTTATATTATGAATAGGAATAGAGTGTATACATATGGGGATATTTTATTTAATTTGTGTACCAAAAACTCGAAATTTTTAATATACCCTTTATTTAAATAAATTTACTTAAAATAATGCTGTTACGTTTGGTATTTTAACTTGATCTTAATTTTAACTTTAATAATTACGTTTAGTATTTGAACTGGTATCATAATTTTGACTTTAATAGTGAACGTGTTTTGACAAGAGTGTTTTAACTCATCTTTCCTAGACACTAAACTAATTAATTTTGTTCACGTCAACTGGAAAGGTAGAATGAAAATACATACCGTATGTGTGTGATGCTATTGGTGAGGTAGGGGTGGCCATGTTTTGCTATAGTTTTACGTAACATACTCCATTGGCACGGAGATGTTCTGTTACCTGCTGTCAGTATCCAGTCTGCCAACTTGGATCACATGTTTGAAGTTCGTGACTTCAATACTAATCAAAGATGTAGGTCGTCACAGCAAGTTTAACGGGTCGAAGTACTTGCCTTCTTTCTCCCTCTAGGGATTTTTTTTTCATTCAAGAAAACCAGCAGCACCTCTTTTTCCTGTTTCTCGTTCGAACTTGCTTATATTTTGTCTGTGTATGTATTCTGCAATGTCAGGCAAAAGTTCAGGACTTTAGACATTCCTTCTGGGTACATCCGTACCAAGTGGACCAATCTTGCGAACATTTTTCTGTCGGCCATCTTCAGTTATTATAAATTTACACATACGGTTCTCTAAATTTTCAAAATCAAGTTCTGCATTTGATGGGTTCTGAAGTCTTTGCCATCTGATGGGATGTAAGGGAAAACCACCATCGGTTCACCTAGTTCATAAACCGGAAGTTGCAACATTTCTTTCCAGTATTTTTGTACTATACACACTCTTGTGCAATTGGACGTATCACGTTCTCGCTATTTTCTCCATCTTTACTTCCAGTATCCATAAAAACGTGCGACTTGCCGTTACAACTTTTCTAAGCGGTATTGTTGTATAATACGCACTTCCGTACCAGAGTTCATTAGGCAATGACTGTCCAATTATTTTCTCCGTCGATTATTCAAAGATGAACGCAGGTAAACAAGAAGCAAGTTTGACAACTTACATCAGTTTGCCAACTGTAAGAAACACTACTTTGGGCTAAGTAGTTCGAGTACACCGTTTATGAATAATACTGTTTGGGAAACATCCATTGGAAAAGTAGAATGAAAAGATATGTAAAGATTTCAAAACAAAAAACTCCGTAGCGGAATCAGCTGGCATTCTCTTACGAACATTAAAGAAAGATTATGCGGTAGGATAAATGAACAGATTGAAGACGGAAAATTCTCTTTTTCAAAGAGGAAATCGAACAAGTGGCGGTATTGGTTAATTAAGAATGATAGGTGATAAATTATAAAGAGGATTGAGCGGAAATTTATGCTTCAAAAATTGATTTGGAGGAAAGCATATGATCGTGTCAGCTGTATGGGAGTATTCAAGACCACAGAAATGGAATGGAAAGATTAAAAGCTTATGGAAAGACATTTGTATCGCGGAATAAGGATAAAATTAAAGGACTTGAGCGAAAAAGATGCAACACGCAGTGGAGTCAGAGGAGTGTATTGCTTCTCGACCAGTTTACTTTGTATTTATTTAAAATAGAATGTAAAGAGGTCATTCGATAACGAAAAAAAACTGCAGACAAAAGTTTAGTATTTTGTAGATGATATTGTTTTTAATGTGCACCAGACCAACATAAGTACTGTAGATATGGGCTTGGAGTTTGGTGATTTATCTAAATATTAAATTGCTAACAGTAAACAAATTTTCGTTTGTTAGAACTTTATCGAACAGTGGCGGCGATTGATTTTAATTTTTTTGATCTGAAAACAGAACTAAATGTCAAAATATGACTTTAATTATTTAGTGAGACACAATGATAGCAGATACTATCTTTCACAAGTAAAGGCTACCGGGTTTAAACTCCGTGCCTGTTATTCCAAATAGTCATTTACTGCCAAAGAAGGAATATTAACTAGCTCTTTCTTGCGATTATAACAAATCCATGAAGATATATTGCTCGTCTGAAACGACAGTGTTGCAAACAACGGGATAAAGAACAACAAACATTAGAATGTAACAAAAATAGACAATATTACTAATAATGTTATGCACAGAGTAAATTTAACAATAATTGTTTAATTTCAGATTATGATAATCTGCTACAATGGTTACATCGAAGCTTGGTTTCTGATTGGCATTTAAAAAAAAATGTAATCTTTTTTACTACAAGGGGGCTCGTCAAGATTATGCTCTTTATATTAGAAGTAATAAAGAAGATGAGAAAGCAACATACATATATGCTCGGATTCAAGGTACCATCTGAGCGTTCTCCTACTGCGACTGAGAAAAACAGGAAGGACTTCGGCCGTGATTTGAATTCTAAGTGAGCACGTTTCCGACAAATGCAATATGTAAAGTACTTTCTTGTACAATATAGTGGGGATAAACCGCTTAAGTGTTCCTTTTTTTGTGATAGGGAAAATGTGTAGTTGTTCATCTTTGTTAAACCTTCCTCATCAGGATCCTCCTTCACTCACCCTCACGTCTCCGCCTTGAATAGCCTATGCAGTTTACCACCCTCACGTTGGAAACTTGGCTCTCAGTCACCATGAGAGTTGACTTCATTAGATCGAACGCCTATGAGCTAAGAGTCCCTCTTCAACTGATATCAGTAGCAGCTTTACTGTTATCTGTTAACCATTATTGGTCGAGATGATTTCGTTACTTAAAGTTAAATTTATTTTATCCGTTAATAAAATAAATATCCTACCTTAGCCTAATCTTCCTATCTAAAATACTGCTGAGCAGATAACAGGAAAGACTCGGGGGTATTTTTTCGTGCACACAAACTGGAGAGAAATATTAATCAGGCAATTGAGAAGGAACTCTGTTTATTGCATGCAGACAACACGTAGTAAGCGTTAATGCCAATATGTAATTAATTGACTCTACTGAAATAGGGTTGTATCTATGTTCGGTACAAAGTAATTATTCCGTTATCGTCAGTAATGTAAGTAATTAAATATCAATAAATGGTATTCCTTAAATTATGTAGCTTTTTGTATATAGTTCATATTTAATCTCTTGAGCATTGTAGTTCAATAATCCTTCATCTGTAGCAATATAATGTAATACAATAGTATTACAGAAATACAATTAACGCATAAAATATTGTGAAGTATAAAAGCATAAACCTGTCACCATAAATAGCCACTAAAAATAGAGATTTTAAGAGTAGTTTTTTAATGTTTCCTTATTCATTGTTTAAAACTGTGCTGTAATTCAATTTATAGTTTTTTTTTATCTAAATTCGATCAGAAGCTATTAAAAATTGCCTTTTCTGTTTTCTTCTAGAACTTTAGTAAGCAATATTATGGTATGATGACTGATGAGTAATAAAACTACAATTGAAGTGTCTACATTGTTAGTCTCTTAAATGCTACCTGTATAATGCATCTAGATTGTTATATAAAAAAATAATTCGTTTTACTACATTGAATTAAACTTATTAATGGCCTTTAGCATTTATGGCTCAGGTCGGGTTAGTGAAGGGGAAATGGATGCGGGGAGGACTCGACCAGTGATTGCCAACCGTGACTGAGGTTTTCCCATGTTTTCCTCAGTCATACTAACCAAATGTCGGGATGGTACCTACTATAACTACACTTAAATTTTTTGGGAAATTTCCTTGAGATATCTCGTAATATTTAAGAAAAATGTCAGTATTTGATGCTATCGTCAACATGCTGGTCTCCTAGAAAAGCACCGAGAAATTTATGTTATACGTTATTAAAAGCTTTTCGTTTCCGTGTGATTTGCGCATGCCCAGAAAGGAAAAAGAATTTCTTGTTGTAACCAAATGCTGGTTATGTGATTGCTTCCGCCATCTTGATCGCTTATTTTCGCAGAAATATGAAATAGTCTCAATGAATGGACAGATCGAAAAGTGATTGAAGTGTGGCGTAAGTACAGTAGGCGATTTTTTTAATGCTGCATGGCCGCTCGCGTTCGGATTTTTTTCGGTTGGATTCGGGCGTTTGTTGACGTGATATCAGAGACTTTTTAAAACAGTAACGCTCATGTGTATTTTTTCTTGCCATAAAGATAGAGCAGCTGGTGATCAACCGTACCGGGTTTCCCGGTTGGTTCCTGAAAGTCCCGCGTCGCGGCAGGCATTCCCCGGGACGCCTAAAGTTCCGGTTTTTGTTGAAAATCGGTAAAACAATGTAATTTTGACTGAAAGATACATATAGTATATGTATGTGTAAATTAAAAATAAGATTTTAGTGTGCAATGTATTCATCGTAAAAATTCCAGGAAATGGAGAGTACAGGGACTACCATTTACTCCCGTATATTCCATATTCTTAAAACCGCTATCACTTGGTGATTAGTTACGCTTTCCGACTGAAACTTTCTGCATGTTAGCTGTCCTTGTGTAGTATCTGTTATGAGTGTAACCTCATTTATTTAATGCTCGTATCCCCTTCTTTCCCTGTAGTCTTTAAATGGGTTAAACAGCCTGGCAAGTAATTTACTGTTTATAAGTGTTAATAAATGCAATTGATTAGAGATGCACAACTGTTACGCCATTACATATATATTCTATTGTGCTGCATTATTATATCAAATGTTGCAGTTTGTTTATGCAATCATATACGAAAACATGATATGCAACGTGTATGTAAATACTACAACAGGATTCTACGATGACAAAGATTTAACTTGTAATACAAAAGTACTTTACTAAAGGCTATTTGAAATGACACTTTTTTTTAATTATTTGAAGTTTTTTTAACACTATAAGGGAAATAAAAAAAATGCGTAAGATTAAAATCCATGTTAATTATATATGAATAAAAGGACTTTGTGTATTGACCATTGTTATACAAAAACAAAATCTAGTACAGAAAGTACGATTTTATGTGGCAAATGCTATTGTTGTAAGATTGTAGAATCTTTGTTACGTAACAAGAATATAAGTAATAAAAGAAAAATGGAAAATAAATAAGAAACGAATACGTTTTGGTGGAAGAAATTTAAGAGCTAATAATACTGGATATTTAGAAGGATTTGTATAGGAGAGAAAATATTATTTTTTCCCCTTATTTCAATTTTTAGTTTAGTTTCAAAGTCCCATGACATAAAAAAACAAAACATGTTACTTCGTTACTTTTTCTTTCGATTTTTCAAGGTATTTTTCTTAGAGCAGTGTTTTTCAACCTTTTCATACTCACGGACCGGCAAACTATAAGAAAATTTTCAAGGACGGAGAAGATGCCAGTAAATTAGAGGTTTATTTCGCATTCAAAATAATCCAACACATCTTCAAATTCTAGCTGTTTTAGAAAGCATATTATAAACTTTAATATCAATTTTGAACTGTCAAAATCTACAACAAAAAAAAAGTGTTAAATAAAATTAATATATTAATCTGCCAAGGACCGGTACAGTAGTTTCGCAGCCCGGTGGTTGAAAACCACTGTCTTTAAGAAAGCAAAGTTACAGAAGGATACAGGAGCTGACCTACATATAATTTTTTTTTGTGTTTACTTACAACTGGAAGTTTAGGCCAGTCGGTGAGACCTTGGATTCCTAACTGAACGACTGGTGTTCGAGTCCCGCTCGATGCTTCTTTTTTCTTTTACTCCCACTGTCCATGAAAACTAACTTATATCTGTCTTTTTATGAGTCAAGTTGCTGTAAAATTCCAGTCAGTTAATTTGAAAGAAAGAATGTTTCTGATTTTTATTTTTCAAAGTCGCAGGACCTGGACGATCACCTTGCAACATCTTTTCCCTTTCCCTACCCCGATCTGAGCCTGAGATGCCTAACTAACTAACTCTATGGCGTATAGAACTCGCAAGTTCATCGCTGCAGTAACAAACGTTCGCCATTGGATCCTATCCTGGGCAATATCAAGCCAGTTTTCATCACGAACGCCTACTTCTCGAAGATCTCTTCTAATAGAGTCCATAAATAAATTCAAATTATATTAACATTTAGACCCAGCAGAATTATTGCTGTTTCTTGTCTTATTTAGGTAGGGTTGTCAGATTCAACTTGCAAAAGAGATCGTAGTCATCAAATCCAATCACTGGTTTACAGAACAGCTTCAAAAACAGTTCAATTCCTTCCCCCGTCTTTAAGGCTCAATCGGAGTGGGTTTTCCCGCCTTTTTCGTTTTACGTCAATTATTCAAAATTCCGTGCAGGTCAACAAAATTTTACTTTCACAGACCAAAGTTCGTTTCATCCTTCAATAACGGATACAATTAGTTCTAAAGAAATGCTACTAGTAACGTCAGGTTGTGTGAAGACACTTTCGGGACATTATTCTGTCCCGAAAGTGTCTGTACACAATCCTGACTGTACTATTAATGTTTTATTAAAAGTAATGGTACCCGTTATTGAAGGACGAAACGAACTTTGATCTGTGAAAGTAAAATTTTGTTTACCTGCACGGAATTTTGAATAACTGACGTAAAACGAAAAAGGCGGGAAAACCCACTGCGATTCAGTATCTGTTTAATATTTACCCAGTAGTCTCTATGTATATCAAACGAGTATAGGGTACCGAAGGTTTTTTTTTTTACAATACCATAAAGTTGAATCACCGTTCTTAACAGAAGCTCACCAGCTCATTAGGACGTTAATAACTGTTAAATCAATCAATCAAAAGTGTAGCATTTGCGTTAATTTCGTTGAAAAGAATATAAATATTTGTAGGTTCAATTACAAAAGAGGGAGAGGGAAGGGGGCCGAACAATATAACCCACCTCGAAAGTGTACACGGCCTGAGCCTGAGTTTCCTACATGTCATTAATAAATTCAATTCTATTTTGAGTAATTGGAAATACTCAAAATTCACTAATACAGTTCTACACCCTTTGACAGATTCGAACGAAATTTAGCACATAGATCTCTTAGGACCTAGAATGATTAACTACCGGATTAAAAGGTTGAACCCCCTACCCCTTTCAATTCATTGGCAACGGCTATCCTAGTTTTTTGGTTCGACATCACAAAGTGGTGGTGGGGAAATCAGCTAGTATTCATATTTTCATATATTCTTATACGTTGAGGTCTATATATTCTTTGAGCAAGCCATATAACAACATTTATTTTTCTTCACATTTTATCTGTAGAAATGTTCGGTTCGATAAGCATGTGTAGGCACAAAATATACATTGCAAATTCAAATAAGAGACTGATTATATCTTTCAACGCTTTGTAGTATTATTGTGCGTAACGATGACAGTTAAAAGTTTAACACGTGTTGAAGAAATATATCATTATGTTTTCCTTTTCAAAAGAAAAATATGAGGGGTGAATAGCTGAATACTTATTATTTTTGCATTAAAACACGCAAGTGCAATAGTTGTTGTTTTACTTTTTCCTGTGAAGAAAGTGTTTTTTATATTTTATTTAGAGTAAACAGATTTTGCATAGGCTCTCAGTGTTTTCTGTCGTGTATTATACAAAGATATAAAAGAATTTTATGAAATAACATAAACTCAATTGTTGTTATTTCGTCACAGTAGTAGCCATGGTACCGGTTGTATTTCAAATAATCGATTTCTACTTATTCAGTAGAATGTTATACTACCAAGATTTATTGGGTGTTGATGATTCACGTCTCCATGGAGCACTGTGCTTCCGAGGACAAAAGTTACTGTTAACGTAGGATCCAATTGCGTAGGAGTATTTGAACCAGTATGTGAAACCACTTGTCAATAATGTGGTCCTTTTCTTACCACTTTGTCACGCCTTTACAAGGAAGCTGGAATACAGAACCCTGCCCTTATCGTAATATCCGTTGTTGCCAAAGAATGCAGAAAGCAATCAAACACGAATGCCAGTGTTTATTAATTTATTTTACTTTCGTGGACTGTAAAGATGTCTGAACCATGACATTCTCCAGTTAGTTTGTTTTAAAGTAAAATGAGCAGAGAAGCCTACCGTGCTAAATCTCAGTCACACTGTGAATAATTTTCCGAAACATTACTACTACAACTATAGCTGCCTGGAAATTTCAAATAACCTATCTAATAAAAACCAGCAATCACTCTTTGTTTAGGGATACTGGAGCCGAAAGAGAAAACGAGAAACCTAAATCGAGATTTGTACACGGGTTATTCAGTTAGAAGTCCAACGTTTTACCAACTGTACTAAAGTGCCAGTCGTAAGAAAACACTAAATCAAAGCAGTATTGAGTGTCAGAAATGTGTTGTCGGAACCCCGAAGATATGAACTAAGTTCCTCCCACGACTTAAACCACAATTTAATCACTTTTCTATTTCTCAATTAGCGATCGGAATCCCTATTCACTGAGAAATTTCCCATTTCTCCTACAATAACTGATCAATATGGGGGCAGAAAACAGTTGATCAGAATTGCATGCACGTTTACGATAAGAAACCGTTTTTCTCATTTTTCGTATGTACACGAAGAACTGCAAACTGCAAATATTCACCTCAGCATACGAAGAGTATTTGGTTTTTCCTAAATTGTAATGAAATAACATGAAATAATAAAAGTAATGCGTAACTTTAGTTTTAATTCCTAAAGTATGAACAATGAAAGAATAGATCCGGGTAAAGGCGTGAGAGGAAAGGAACTAGGCTTGGTTTGCGGAAAGAATGGAAGGGCAATTACGATGTTGCCAACTTTCCTCCTCACTCTCTTTAACAGCGCAAACGCAGAGAGAAAAAAACTTTGGTTGACGCTGTTCAGGAGCGAAGGCAAACTTCTCGTGCGAAATAACGACAACGCAGCCCAAAGAGGAAATAAAATGTGGCAACAGTGTGTATGACGTTTGGCTAAGTACGTATCCAATGCAGCGGCTTTCCCTTCTTGTTGAAAGGCGGGCAAAACGGAAGACAGAACTCTATACTCTCCTTCTTACCAGTATACAATTTTTGAACAATGTTAGATAGGAATGAAACTTTATGAGAAATGAATGTAGGCTGTTTCTGTTTTATAGTTAGTTACACTTTGTGGAGAAATTTGTGTCCCATGTAAGGATTACTGACATTTATTTATCGTTTTAAATATTTACATTAAAATGTACCAAAGATGAAAGAGTGTGTCGTAGTATGGTTGTAAACAATGACATAATTTTTGAACAAATAATGAACTTGTGAGATCCAGAGATTTTGGATGTAAGGATTGGTACGAAAGCATAATACTTGCAGTAGTTGACATTGTCGGTTTGGTTTTCTGTGTTGAATCGACATATTAGATTTTATAGGATTTAGAAATTGGATTTTATAGGATTTAGGATAGTATACTTCATTACTATTGGCACCCATAAGTTCACTTTTTCACCTTAAAGATCACGCAGCCGCCGACTGACAGTGGTATGGTATATGCCTAACTTGTCTGAGTGCCTGTGTTGACTTTTGCACGGTGTCCGCTTCCACGGTGTTCCTGAGCATCTCATTCGAACATGATGTTGGTCAGTGTCCACGGGACTCATTTTCCAATGTTGTGTCACTGGAATGAATTTTGACAAACCAACGGAAAATGGTGCGTTCAGTCGCCATTCCTGTCCCAAATGCACTGAATGTTTTTTGCGTCTTACTGTGCAGAATACCCCAGTTTCAATTCATTAAGAAAAATCACTCGTAGTTGTGTTTTCTCCATGGTATTGTTTCATACGACTCTGTTCAACAACACACTGCCTCCTGACTGTCTGGGTACCCGAGCCTGTTTGCTGGACGACGTATACAGAGTTTGTGACTTTAGACGTGTGACCTTAGTCGATCCCTGTGTTGTGTTGCTGATGTGCGTTTTCCCACCAGGCGACAAAGCGGTCATTTCATTCGCACCAATGCAATACTTCTGTAAATGTACAGATGCCCAAAAGAGATGTTGAAAGAAACGCCAACTTACACGAGTGTTTTCCAATCTGCCTGTTAGGTTATAATGATTTATAACAACTTTCAAGAAGGATTCGAACCTATTCCGCCTTATCAGTAAAGATACGAAAAAAATCAGCAATCCTTTTACTTACGTTTTGTGTTGTCTTTGAAATCTTTTCTGCTGTCTCGATGCCGTATATGAATGTAAACATTCCTACAGTTTACTTATATGCGTATTTTATTTATACATTATCTTTCTTTCTCCACAGCGTAAGTTAGACACCAAATGCGGAACGCAAGACAACGAAATACTATATGTCGAAATGTACGCAGTTTCGGTAAACACTACAATTGATCATTTCGGAAGCAGAATAATTTGTTACAATTTGTAAGCTGATCAATCGTTAATGCGTAATGGTGGCTTTCCGGGTGCAGTAGGTGAATAGACATTTCACATGCTGTTTTTATTATTATTATTATTATTATTATTAT
Organism: Lepisma saccharinum; assembly: GCA_022664845.1. Classification (NCBI taxonomy): domain Eukaryota; kingdom Metazoa; phylum Arthropoda; class Insecta; order Zygentoma; family Lepismatidae; genus Lepisma; species Lepisma saccharinum. Next base: position 43,714 of record JAGDQP010006735.1, on the reverse strand, counting down.
TATTATTATGCATTTGCTAAATAGATGCAAAGGTTTATTAAAGAAATATTAATATTATGAATTGACCAGGAAGATTTTTAGTTTCAATTAAAATCGAAAAGTATTGCTGAACTCAAATTTGAAATAGGTTTTTCTCTATCTGCTTTTATTGAGACGATAGCGTGAGTTCTCAAAATGAAGTAAACTAGCCATATGAAGAGAACCTATCAGCTTTAGTGTCACCATCACTGATATCACGTAACAAGTAAAATCATATTTTTAGACGATCTGGGAGTGGCCAAGAGGTTAACGCGCTCGATTTCTACATGTGTGCATGATCGCGGCTTCAGTTCTCGCCAGGGTCTTTTGAACAGAGTGGTTCGCAGATCACTTTACCACAAACAGCACTTCCCGTCCTTAGAAGCTCGCCAATTCGTTCACGACATTAATTCTACAATAAATTAATCAACAAAGGGACAGACACAAAGAATATAAATAAAAAGTCTTAACGCTAAAGGGAGTGCAAAAAAATGTTGCCACGCCTATTAAAATCCGACATTAAGTTGGTGCAAATATCAACGCATTGAACAACCTGTGCTCTATTTGCATACAATGTACTTGCATGACTTGTTATATTGTCAAGCTTTACTGTAGAATTCCACATGAGTGCAAATACTTTGAAGGTTTTCCTTTCTCGTGCATGTACACGTAAAGCAAGAGGAAACCTTGTATAAATACTGACATAACTACATGTTTGGAAGCTTATTTTCTTTATTTATCGCTCTTAAACCTCGAACTGCTGGTTGGTTACCTTGTATTTATAACAGAAGCTACCAACTAGATAAAAGTTTCAGTAATTGCTGTTCCTTATCTGCTGTTTTGTTTGTTGAGTTCCGCCATTCTAGTGTTACATAAATCACGCATGCAAAGTTTTTTTTTTAACACTTACGTGACGTAACAATATTAGAAAGCAGTAAGTACTGAAAAATAGCTGTCGAACAACTGCATTAATAGTGCGTATTTTCTACAGGGAAATATTTTCGTTATTTTTATTTAACTTATATTTATGGACGAGTCCGTCATTTTTCGGAAAGGATGACATCCCTCGGCGAGCATTTATACGAGTGCAAGGGAAAAGAATATAGCGACTAGGGACCTCATTTAAACAACAACAAAAAAAAAAGAGTGATCAGGTACTGTGTACTGAATGTGTGTGCGACTCGTTCTATACAGAATGTTAACAAATACAAAAGTTTCAAAACTTCATTTTATGGTCTTTAAAACATCCTAATGTTACGTAAGGTTAAGTCATATACAGGAAGGATGCGTTCCGTGCCATGAGTTGAACCTTGGCGCCACCTCTCCAAGCCCAATTCGTAAGCAGCGATTTTAAAAAAAAAACTATGCCCTACACTTTGGGGGGGTCGGTAATATAGGAAGTCTTGGGCCATTCGTTATCTCTTCGTTCTGGAAATAATTAAAAGCAGATTGAGCGCAGTGTATAGCAAACGACCTATTAAGGAATTTAATCCTGTTCGCAGTCGTATTGGTAAAATATTTACTAGTTTATATGGATGAAAAATGGGACTGATGGGTCATTTAAATGAAGTGCTTCATTTCCGTGAATGTTCTGCTTTGAAAGAACCGAATTGTTCTTTGTCGCCTCTTCATCTCGCTCACCGCGATGATCTCTAGTTTCCAACATAGTCCAATCAATCAATGCGGAAATTTATGATAAAGGGAATAAATTAGTAATACCAGATAAGTTGAAAATTGATACGGAAGTAAGGAAATGTGTCAGAAAGAACATAAGTCCCAGAAAATCCGACCATTACTTTTCCCGATTTTTTTTTAAATGGCTGCCATTTATACCTATTAGACCAAAATATGATAATAATAATATGTATGTGCGTATATGTTTGTTCGACGAAAACTTCTATACCATTCAACCTATCGCCACTAAAATTGGAACGAATATGCCTTGACACCCTAGAATGACAGCTGTGATGATTTTGAACTCCCAGATATCTCTGTTGTCAGTGTTCTCAACCTATTATAAAATAAAAATTTCCTAAAACTTTTATACCGTTCAAATTATCTGCAGTATATTTGGTCTTTCAATTTTTCGACACTCTATAAACATGACTATGGAGCTCAACAACGCCCAGGCACCCCAGTTTTCCGTGTTCCCACCTTATTATAAAATTGAATATTTATCAATAGCTCCTATACCAACCACTCAACGTATCTGCACTAAATTTGCATGAATATTCTCCGGACACCCTAGAAGGACGACTGCGGGGTCCCTAAGCAACCTAGTTGTCAGTGTTTTCACCTTATTATAAAAAAAAATAATTAATATAAACGAGTTTTATACCGTTCAAGCTATCTGCAGGAATTTTCGCATGAATATTCTTTGACACTCTGTAAAAATAACGGTTGGGTTCTTAATCCCCTTAAGCAGCCGTAAACTGTATCTTACATAGAGAAAAACTGTTTCATCAAAAATGACTACATGCATTTAATCACACCCGTTTTTAGTCAAAAACGGCTAAACAGGTTGTTGTTGTAAGTGACTACGTACATGCAGTCTCGCCTAATCAAATGTGAATAAAGGATCCAATCACAGGTATTGTAAGCTCTTATTGTCTTTAATTGATGCGGCTTGACATTTGAAGCAAACAAAAAATTCAAAAACAGCAAAAGCAAAAAAAAATACAAAGTTACTGCAAAAGCACCAACCTTGACCTTTATAATTAGTTCTTGATGTTAATTGTGATGATGATGACGATAATAACATTAAATGTGTGAAGATATTTTCGCATGTCTATATTATGTTATGCAAGTTTTTCTTTTATGTTTATGTTTGTGGTCAACAGATGGCAGCACTTTTTTTTAAAAGAAAATTTAGTAACTGGAGATTTATTGCTTTTATTAATACAATCGGGTTATACTTTGCCGAATTAAACGCAGGATTATTATTTTCATATACTGACATATGTTTAAAGAAATTGCTTAAAGGATTTTAGAAAGAATGGCACATAAATGTGTATTCTAGCATACAGCCTATTAGTGTGATTCTTCGTTGCGTGTAGCCGAAGACCGATTTGAGCAACACTTCTCTTTTAGGAGCTGAACGTTCAAGTTCAAGCGCACTGACGAGACGCGGATTCGATTCGTAATTTGACGAAATCTCACTCTATTTTAGTTACTATTCTCAGTCATTTTGCTTCCTTTGTAGTCGTATTTGAATAACTCCAACTCAGATCTGAACATATATTGAGTATTTATTTAGTCCAATAAAACTGACTACTTGCCCTCCTCAAACTTGACACAAAATAAATCGGCGTTTAAACCAGCGGATGATTTATTCAAACATGAGTACATTTCTCTCGATTTTGACTAACCTCTTTCTGTGTGTATGCACCACTCACAACGTGTAGCCTATGTATGTACGTTCCACAGGGGCTTCAGTACAGATTTGTATAGGTAAATACATTTGTACACATTGGATTTTGAAAAAGCTTGGGAACACTGATAACTGAGGTTCTCGGGAACGGGGACCCCACATATTTTTTTTCTATTGTGTTGCTCAATAATTATCTCAAGTTTGTTGCTGATATGTCCATCGATTTGCAAGCAACATTAAAAAAAAAATGCATATTTGAAGAAGGTGGCAACACTAACAACTGGGGCGCATTACCGGAGCTGGAATACATCTATGCTCTGGCCCAGTGCTTAAGGAACACGTATGCATAATTTGGTGCAAATAAACGCAGATACATTTTGAAAAACTGTTTGTAATTAGTTGGCAACTCTGACACTTTTGGTGACTTAAAATACCTTTATGACCTGTCCCAGGACCTAAAGAATACATATGTAAAGTTTGGTTGAAATGAATGCTTGCATGTAGATTTGTTTAAGTAACAAACATACAATCAGGCAAACTCTCAACTTTATATATATAATTTATAAGATTGAAAGTCATTAGACGGGAATTGCTAATTTACTGACCAAGATACTTTTTATGCCACCACTGAAACTATTGGCGCTGCCAGCACCAAACTTTTGTCAAGATGAGCTGCCCAAAAGTACTACACGTGTGCCGTGTATCGACTTGATATCTCAATTTATTTCATATTTTTTGAATAAAAACATAGAACACGATTGATAAAGAGCGCTACACTTTTGCTGACGAGTTCTCAGTTTTGCGCCTTCAGAAAAGCAAAATTTGTTAACAATGCTGCTCTAAAAACTACGTGTTTACTAAATATGAACTGGATATTTGTTTGATCTCTATTTTGTACATCAAAAACGTTAAAAAAAACTTTATGTACAAACTTCATCGTTCAACAATTATTTCCCTTCATAGCATCATTTTCTCGATATCAAAATTATTTTTAGAATAGCGTTATTGACGTCGATTGCATCAGTTCCTACTTGCGTAAACAATAAAAATTCCATATAATTCTAGAATATCAACTTACCTAGATGAATCTATGAACTCATAATTAGAAAAACATCTTATTTGGTGAGTTTGTGTAATGACTTTATAACCGGAACTAATTTCACCGAACTAACCGGAACTACTGTAATCTCGCCTAACCTTTCGCAACAAATTAAAGCAAAATGCGATTAGATTAAAATATTTATATTATAGGAAGTGTAGCTACATAAACCAGCTATTTATATATTTTTTTTCTCTCGGTAGCATAGAAAACCCGCTAATAGTTCAGTATATGTAAAAATAAATAAATAAATAAATAAATGCTACCAAATTAATGGAAGAAATTAATAGAAGGATTCGTAATTTGTATTTTTACAGTCTTTAATTTTTCGTTACTTGAATTATAAAGTACCTTTCGTAAATGCTGCTTTTACTTGTTAATTGGGCATTTTATAAATAAAAATGCACACACACACACAACAAAACACGGAATATATTACGAATTTCCGTTGTGTATTACTGGCGCATTGAAGCGAGAAGTACGTAAACCTTATTTCTTCTTGGTACATCGCACATAAGTTTACAGCATGGTAGTGCATAAAATAGCATCATTCATCATAAATCTTCGGATCTATCCTCCCTGATATCACTGAATTTTGATTGCCTGTTTGTGGGTGATTATTTAATTGACTCGGTCGGTAGTCTGTTATCGTTGGGACATATTGTTAATTAAAATTGGCACTATTTTCGACATCTTTCTACGTGTAGTTAGACTTCTTTCTTTTCAATTAAGATAATATAATAGTTAAGGCCTACATCATAAAAATATATTAAGCAAATTCTGCTATTCACAAATGCACAAAGTGTATTCACTTTAAAATTTATGTAGATACCATGATGCAACACAGATAGACAAGTGCAAGGGAAAATCCTGTTGTTAGCACTTTTACGCTAAATGTGTTGGAAGATCAACAAGGAAAACTGTTAATATATAGAATGCATTTCGCAATGATAAGAAAAACGAGATTGAAAGGATAAATTACTTACATCCCAGCTATCTTTGCATACAACTAGTAAAATCTACGTTTGCGTAATAGAAACATTTCTTCTTTTACATTTCAGAATGTAAAGGATGTTTAAATGATCTCAAATGTTTTTTTTAATGTAATTTTCACCAGTAGTCCATCTTTGTTTCTCTTTTGGAGAAAGGAGGTTGAAAAAGCCATTTAGTCTTAGGTCAAGTATTATCTGTGCATTCGTGTGCTATGACTGAAGGAAACTAAGAGAAAACCTCAATATCACTGACATGAGCAGATCTTGAACACTCTCCAGGACTCTGTGAAATTGGTACGATAGAAACACAGACCTATTGTTACCGTCAAAGACACATTACATTCCGTATTCCATTTCGGTTGAACGTACATATATTATCTTTGGTACAGTATTGCATTCATATCAAACGTAATGCCATTTACTACCACAAAATTTAATCTTCTGTGTGAGATATGTTAACATTGTCTAAGGAAAAACCACTAACAGAAATGTTGATCAACATACTAAGAGCAACTGGGCTATAATTACTATCACTAGCAGGTATGATGGATAAGAAAATAATGAGTGAAGTCCATGACGTTACCTCAAATGTAGGGGTAAGACCATTTGTCCACTGCAACGAACGAAACCAAGGAACAAATCGCGTACGATTAAGCGATCTGTTGCACAGACAAACATTGTAAAGTATACATACAAACTCTACAAATCTAACTGTGCAGATGATCAATCGATCGTACGCGAAGACGGGAGTCCACACTGACACAAGTGAAACCAAGGCACCTCCACATGTATAAAGACTTGATCATAGGAGATTACTTCTTGGTTTCAATCCCAGCAGTGGACAAACGGGCTAAGACTGCAGCCAATTTACTATTTCTCAACATTTTAATCTGTTCTTTCCATGCCTCCTTATGTCGTGCAATTATCTGGTAGAGATAGACGAAGGATGGTATGTGGTTTATTTTAAGTTAGTATAAACATGTCAGATTACAAATCGGTCTCTTTCTTGGTTTTCCTTACCTCTGATAATCCTAAATTATTTGAAATTTAAGGAAGACGGTCTCTGAAGTGTCTCCAGAAAAAGGGAAGGAGTAAAGACAGACCGAAGCTTACCAAAGTTGATAATTTCACACTCATGGCTTGCACTGTTAATTTTTTTTGAAACATTACTGGAAAAAGCTAGGCAAGCATAACTGCCCGGGAATTTCCGGTAGCTAGGCTAATAGAAACCAGTCACCATTCAGGTTTCAACAGTACTGGGAGTGAGAGAAGAAACAAAAGAAGCTTGATCGAGATTTGAACACATTTTTTTAGTTAGAAAACCGACTGCATTAAATTACCAGACAAAAGAATCACTAGGTCCAAACAGTATTAAGGGTGATATGCGTTGGCTGAACCTAGTGATGGGTAGAAACCCGGATTTTTATTTTGGGGGAGAAAACCGGGTTTAAACCCAGGAAATGGGTTTTTACTTTTAAAATGTGCAAGGACCTACAGTTTTAACCCTCTTTCTTTCATTAAAGAAAGCGTAGATTTTATTTCACTCAACTGTAATTATAATTACACATAAACTGTATTTAAAATATTTTACCTGTCTATTTGATTATTATGTACAAAGGCGCCGTTGCATATTATTTGCACATGCATAAATTATCATCAAGAACCACTATGAACCAAAATCGCATATAAATACAATAATTTATTTTTGTAAATAACTTGTCAATATAACATAAATCAGTGAACAGATAAATTTACCTTTGAGAGAATATACTGCATATGCATAAAATACAATATATGCACACTAAAACGCTTCTCTTTCGTTAGTGTAAAGTGCTTTTTTTTAGCGTAGTGTATATTTTTCCAAAGTCCAAACAACATTGACATTTGATTACATAGATGAAACACTATTCATAGTGATAATTAGTGGTAATGGTATTTTCGAAATCATTATTCAAATACACATAGAATTTTAGAAATCGGTAAAAAAAAAAACCTAATAAAAACCCTGGCTAGAGGTAGTGTGTTAGCGTATATTCCACGAAGCAACATTGAGATTTGATTATACGGATGAAACATTATTTATTTCTTGAGGAAAGTATTCGGGAAGGTCTATGTTGAACCACTCGAGTATTGTATTTACAGAACACATAATCCCTTAAATAGATTTTTTTTAAAGAATAAAATACAATGTATCTATACGCGTATATATATTCGTAACGAACTTGGATGTATATTATAATAAGCGTAAGAATCGATTTTACTTACAAATTAACAGTGTGTTTCTTTACTGGTTCATCCAATGTCTCAATTGATACCAAAGAATTAATGGCGTATAACCATGCTATCAATAGAACGTATACATGTAAACCATCTTGGTTCCATTTGCGTCTATGGACACTCTCTCTCGTCTTTCTTTATATACAGGGCAGTTCCAAATTATGGATACAAACTTTGGGAGATGTTCATTCACACTGAAAATTAGATAAAAGCTCTCTTGCAGATGGGACAAAATATGTTTCGTTTTTGAGATACACAGGTTTAATTTGAAGACCAAACTGAGCTTTTTACATTGATAAATGAAATGAATATTTCTTAATAAATCATTAATGATGATTTAAATTGTGTTTTTAAGAGTTGATTTGCATAAAAAATGTTGATGCTAAACGTTGAAATTAGATGTTATCGGGATTGCAGTATTATCAGCTTTATGCTCGTTTTTTTAAAAAAAAAAAATCAATTAGGAACCGGGTATTTGGAATTCCGTGGTGGCGGCAAACATAATATATGAAGCACAAACTGCAGTGTTGCAAACTTTATAACATACGAGAATGAACGTTGAAAATATTTATTTGAATATTTCATTTTATATATTATTCTTAGTTCACAACACTACACAAAAGACAAAAGGCCTTTGAGAATTAAATATTTTAAAATGTAAGAAATAATTATTTTCAATTGTATTTGCATGAAGCGATTGTTAACCAACTAATTTTTGATGACCTTCTAGGTAGTCTTTCACATGCTAATAATTATTGCCTAAATAGGAATGGAAAGTCCACAATCCGCTAATTTCTCATTTTAAAAAGTCTCATAACTATCCAAGAAAGAAGCTGGTCATGATGTAGTTTAGAGGTACCATCACGACATTTGCCTGATGGGACACAAAGAAAACCCTGGAAAACCTACCTCAGAATGGTCGGCCCTTAGGTCCGATCCCGAAACCTTTCGAATGCAAAGCTAATACTAAGTGAACTACTGGCGCTGGGTTATCAATTACAAGTATGATTTTAGGATGTCCTTATGGTATAGAAGAAACTTGAGAAGTTTAATGTACATCATTAACGTTCCTGGTAACATTAACGCTGTTCATGTTCCTAAAAATGAATTAATGAATTAAGGTAGAGAAATAAGTAAACTGTATACAACTTACTAATTAAATGGTTATTGTTGTTCAAGATAGAGAAGAAAAAAAAGCTAAAGAAAAGCTGGAGTAGAACGTTGTTAAAATATATGTATACAAAAAAAGAAAATTATGAATTATTTTCCGAAAAAAAATACTAAACCGAAATAGAAAAACATATTTTTTAAAAAATGCCTTTATTAACTCGCTTTCTTGTCTGTCCGGTACAAACTTTGCAATCGATTTTAAACTCACTTCCCATCATTTGATTTCTTTGAAATTTTGTAAACCTACTTGCTTCCAATGACAATACAATATTCAATCATTAGATATGCGGCAGAATAATCCAGTTAATTGTAATTAATTAATTTAAAAATAATTCGATATTATCCTGAAATGTACGTAACGCCGCAACTATTTTGTGAAATTTGGGTTGCATATCTCGCAAGGAGTTTAATATTATACATAAAAAATAATTACAAAAGATTTTTAAAAAAGCACACTTTATTAAGATGGACTAAAAGTAAAATATAATAAATTGAATAAATCTTATGAATCGGAAAATAAAAGCGTGGGTGCTCTTACATATTATGGTTTTATTATAAGGTAAGCAAGAACACCCACGCTTTTATTTTCCGATTCATAAGATTAATTCAATTTATTATTTTTTACTTTTGAGTCCATCTTAAAAAATCCTTTTTTAATTATTTTTTTAGTCTATTTAATATGTATTGGAAATGTGAGAAACAAAGAGTAACGAAAGGCGTGTTTTTTGCGGACCGATGATAAAAAGATACAGAAGAATAAAGGATTAGAATGTTAATGTTATGAGAAGAAACAAAAGCATGACTTTCAATTTAAAAAAAGAAAAAAAGAATGGACTTGCATATTTGGATATTATTGAATTCATGAAGTTAGTACGAAAAACAAACAGTGTCGAGAGCAAGTACAAGTTACGAATTATTTGTTGAAATGTTGAAGTTAGAAAGGAATAACTGTAATTGCGAATGACAATGATTTTTTGGTCATTATGTAGAGAAATATTTCAAAAGAGAATGAAACAAGAAAAAAGGTAATTTGCGGACAACAATAATACTCTGACATCTTCAACAAAAGATCTGAAATGTAAGTATGAGATGCTTGAAAGAACTACGTTCATTTTTATAAAGAACCAGCTCCTACTTCAGAACTTTCATAATAATGATATGATCATTTCTATATTTTTTATATTACAGCTTTGTTTTTAGTGTAAAACCTTCAATGATGGTAACATGTTAATGTTCCTTACATATTTATTAAAACAAAAGCAACAACGTACTCAACATGAAAGCCAACATGAGCAGCTGCTGTGCGACATAATTTATTTCTGTCTATCAGTATGTAAAATTCATACATCATAAATTCATTATATATGGAGCTGTTCAAATTTCAACCTCGCAAATGTTCGAACTTTTTCCTCTCGAAGCGCGGTCCTAAATTAAGTTTCAGCGATTATAATATTGAATAATACCGTAGAATGGAAGAGGAGAAACTTGGTTGTCATATTAATTGATTTCGCTCTTTGAAGAGTTTGATTGAATTGAGTTCTTTTACATCCTTCAAAGTTGTGTGTTATTAAGATTTAGATTCAAATTTTAATTTTCAACTAATCGAGAACACAGCTTCTGAGGACAGGATCTACTACTAGCATGGAATCCAAACCATTCGGGCTTGAATCTAAGACAATATGTGGATGCATAAAGCAATATCCGATGGCGTCCATGATACAGGTGTTCGCCACAAATGGAGTAGAGATAGTCATGTGTGATAGGAAATGCTGGCAATATGTATGAGCTATATATTGATCGTTTTATTTATTTATTGTATTCATGTTATGTCACCCGTAAAGGGCTGTAGAAGCAGATCTGATGTTGTAGGTAGCCTATCATTCCGGAATTGTGACAATAAATAAAATCCTTGAATAAGCTTAAATGAGAATTGTAATCTAAGCAGAATTAGGATCCACTCGACCAGTATACAAAAATGCTTCAGAACTAAGTACATTATTTTGGGGATATTCAAACAAAATTTTCATTCAATGCAGCGTGGACTTTGGGCTTCAAGTTAAAACACTGTATCCCGAAAACGAAACAGGATTTCACCCGTGTTTACAGGAACTTCTTTTTTCTTGTTTCAATGTCACGATATTGAATAACCTATAAGCTTGTACAAGATTGCGAAACCCTTTCGTTTCTGGAAATGTGGATAGGAATGTTTGTGTGCCTTGTAATGTAGTGAATTGTCCGTCGAAAATATTCTATTCACATGTCCGGGAACAGGATGTCCGGGTTTTCGCCATCTTACCTAGAAACTACATATTTTCCTAAAGGAAATTGCATCTCGTGTATTATCCACTGTGCACAACATTGCGGTGTGTGCTTTACGTATGTTGTATATCATCACCAGGGAATGTTAAATATCCAGTAATACAACGTAGTGCTACTTGGAAATTTTTAATTATTCCAGGTTGGTAACACTGATAATCCGGTGACATCATGTTTTCACTCCTGATATCCTCCATTTTGCTAGAAAGAAATTCCCGGAAACATTTTTTAAATTTAATGCATCGTTTAAGGTTTATTGAGAATTATAAATTTTCTTCCCATTGTAGACGTCGACTTTGAGCTTCTAGTTGGAATCACTGTATCTCAAAAACGAAACGGAATTGCATCTATGTTTAAAGGAACTTGTTTTCTTGTTTTAATGTAAGGAATCACCTCCCGAAAGTAATGTAATTACTTCTGAAATACCCTGTATACTCACATCGGTTGAGGAATATGACAAATGTCTATCGCTTAAAAAGAAGCATTAAAGAAATATTACTTTGATTATGTTTAATGATATTTTATCAAAGCGTTGCAGAAACATTTTAAAGTCACTAGCATGGTGCTGGAGTAAATCTCGTACACGTGTTGGAGTTGTAATGCAAGTCCTATTATGCATGTTCCTTCTCGTCCATTCATTACACAAGTCATACAAACGACCTCTAAAATTACCCTAAAAGTTTCATACGCGAGAGTGACTTTAATGCAGATACTCTACTCTGGTTGTTAGATTAAAGAGAGACCTTAACATTTCTGCCTACTGTGAGTATATGTATACTTTCATATTTATTTATAGTTGTCGCTTTTAGCTTGATGAAGATGATGACAGGTCTATGATCTGAATGTCCCTGGGCAAGGTGAGTCGTGGTGGTTTGCCCATTGCTTTCCATCGGATAAAGATGACGTCCATAAAACGGGAGCTACAGTTTAACGTGAGCTCCAAACCACTTGTGTCCTCATCGGGTATCGAACCCGCCATCCCTTCTTTACAATACAGCAAGCGTTACCACTCACCGACAGGGGATACTTTCAGATTTACTTTAGCCTAAGTTTGGTTAAAAGATGCACTGATCGGAGGATTGGCAGGGAATCAATCTTTAGTCTTCCACCTGTCGAATGTTCATAATATCATTTCGCTAGCAGCTACATGGCCAGTTTGTTATGATACTGTGTTCCCCGGAAGTTAACTCATCAACAAAATCAGTTGCATTGTGGGTGTTGTGAAAGATGAGTCGCTCCATGATCTTGTGATAACTTCTCTTTGATAGTCTTTTTAATCCTCACAATAAAACTTTTGATCCTTCGAATTTTTTTATTTTTTTTTGGTATTTAGATCATCCAGAGTGACCTTCTCAGATTTGAATGATTTTCTTTCTGCAAGTAATATGGGCCAAATTAGAAAGAAATGTGAAATATCACTTTTGTACTCCCTTCCATTCCAGAGATATACAGAATATGATGATATATGAAAATTTGTCTAGTATGGACTCACCATAATCATTATATTTTTGAGCGTACACTTACTATATTTTTACAGGAGAAATATTTGAAAAGCGAAAGAAGATTTGGGGAAATTATTGTTATTTACAATTTTTTACTATTTGAGTCTTATTGCTAATTTTTTAGTAGTTTCTATTTGTACAGTGGCAAAAAATCGCAAAATACCACTGCCTTGAACACAATGATGTCCATCCACCACAACGAAACTAGCGAAAAATTACACCCTGGCCGACAACAGGAACGATCGTGAATTTTATACCCCTATAGTCGGACACAATAATAAACTACTGGATATAACTATTAAGCATGATTTATGATTTAAAGAGAAAACAGAACATTGGAAAAGTGGGAAGAAAAATTAATGTCTTTAAACTATTAAAAAACAACAACAACCGAGTTCTACCCTAAATATTAGAACGCTGTTCTTAACTCTCCCCAAATAAGATTTCCGGCATATTCTAAGCGAATCATCGAAACCTGAAACTTCCCCCCCTTCCCTCTTAATAGCTGATAAAAATAAATATAAAGTTAAAGCTCTTTGAAAACTTGATATATATAATGTGCCACGATCGGTACCCTGTCCCTTTTTATACATTTTTTGGATAGGCGAACTTCATGATTGTTAACTAAGAAAAGAACACACACATAAATTGTTGATATTTGCATAGATATATATGATATAGACAGAATAACATGTCAAACATAAATTTCTGATAGGTAGTGTCTTAAACTTACATTATGCGGGTAATTCTTTTGTCCTGTATGCTAAATTACTTTTCTTTTAGTGTGAAAAATTGCAATTGCAAGTCATTTCTAACACAGACATTTATACACTTATGAATAATGTTGCTGATAATAGAAAAAATAGACACGTAACATAAACTATTAAAGACAAAAAAGTTTACACTAAGAGTAACACTAACAAGGAAGTCATGGTGGTTGTCCCACAAATCCATTGCAGACATAGCACATCTGATAGAACATTATGAAATATGGAGATCATCCAATTTTAAGGTTGTATGGACCATAGAGAGAGGAGCTTGAAATGTCCTGGAACTTGAAATGTCAGAAATAACGTATTATAATGGGCAGTATGCAACCTGAATTGAATATCTTGAAAATGGTTAGAGCAATCAAAATGAAACTTTAGGAACTTAATTATAACAAAAAGTAATAATGAAATGCATAAACAGTGTTGCCATCCGTGAATCAGTGTTGCCAACTCACAATAAAATGTATTTTCTTGAAATGGCACTATATATTAATTAATACAAAATTTAAAAGTACTAGTAAGAAAGAAAAAAATATAGTGAAGTCTGGCGGCGCAGTGTTGCAAACTATGGACACTATATCAAGTTCAATGTTTAAGTTCAATTGTCATGGTTGAATCTTGTATATTTTCTACACTTTTCAACACTGCAGTCTGAGCTTTACATATGTTGCGGATCATTACTAGAGGGTACGAAATATGCAATAAATCGACGTAGTGCCATTTGAAATACTTCAACTTTATAATAGGTTGACACCATTGCCAACCGGTGACATCGTATTTGGACTTCTGATATTCATCTTCTCGACAAATAAATTTCTCCAAAACTAAAACCATGAATAACGTTGTCATCTGTGAAGCAGTGTTGCCAACTTATAACAATAAATTTACTGTAAAAAGAACTATATATCAGTTAATATACATTGTAAACGTACTCGTAGGAAAGAACAAAATAGCAGTCACGCGGTGAAGTGCTGCATACTTTCGGAGATACACATGTTGACCATGACTAACCTATGTAATTGATATCTCGCCACAGCTCTAGAAAATGATGCATGAAATGCGTAACAGACAGAATGAAAGTAGTAATAGTAGAACAATAACAATATAGAAGAACACAAATGGTCTAACAAGGAGTGGTGCCCCAATTAGAAAAAACTACAGGAATGCCAATATGCCACACGCGTTGGTTTTCGCTTATGTTTGAACAAAACCAAGGTAATTATTTTTGAAAAAGGAAAGACATGCTGCACAATTTAACATACTATGAGGTACTGTTGGATCTAGCAGATAAGAAGAGCGTGTATGTAGGAAGTAAAGTATCTTGAAAAGACTGGAGAACTAACCGAGTCTGCTAATTGTATAGTAGTCGCGAGTGCGAATGGTTACGTGCATGTTTGGGGTTATTCCCTTTTTGTGTTGTTTGCTGATATTTGAAGAACAGAAGACAAGACATGTGGTGCAATTTAACATACTTATAACGGTTTGGAAAGGTGTGATTACGTAGGAAGGGTGTAGAGAGCAGTAGTGTGTGCGGATTATTGTTTACTGAAGAAAGATAAGACACGAGGAAAACTGTTACGTGTGTAGTGTATAATTAAACGCGTCTGGGAGTGGTTATTTTGTTATGCAAAATGGGACAAGCTGTGGTCCTTAAATTGTTAGTGGATTTCCTCGGCATTTCGGACGAAACGCCAACAATGGAAGAACGTATAGTGTTCGAACAGATTAAAAAGCAGCTGTTTGAAGAAGAGGTTGTAGTTCAAGAATTTACCACACTTATGGTAGACGAGGAGGATAGTGATGATGAGGAAATAGATAGTGATTTCGACGATGATCCAACGTTACAATCAGGAACAGAATCACCTCGAGATCGAAGCAAGCCATTAATGGATTGTCAAAAAAGCAGTAGTTCTTCGTATGTTCCATCACCACCAAAAAAGGAGATGACAAAATTCTCTGAACAGTGCTTGGCTCATGCATACAAAATCTGGACAAAACAGCCAAGAGAACATCATGTTATGTTCCCCAGGCTTATCCATCGACATGTCACCTCGCGTAAAAGTCACTACTGTTATGGCACACAAAAGCAAGATTAAAAATAAAACGATATTTGAAAAATTTGAGAAGAGGCTCGACATTCCTTGCAAACACAATAAATCCTTGCAAGAAAGAATTAATAAAGAAGTGCGTGATCATTTCATCGCAATGAGACAACAACATGCCATTATCCACGACAGAATGATACGAATATGGGCACTAAATATTAATCAACAACTTGACCCGAACAACACCTTATTGTTTAAAGAGTCCAAAAGTTGGGTCAAAGCTTTCAAGAGAAAAAACAATATAGTATCTCGTAAGGTAACACATAAAGGGGTTTGCTGTTGATGTTTTTTTGATTCTGATGTACAACAGAAAGCCACAAAATTTTTTAATGAAGTTAAGGATTTCATTCAAGAGCACAAATTGTCTCCAGATCAAATAATGAATGCAGATCAATCCAGATTCGATAAAGAATTACGTGCTGGAAAAACTCTTTCCTTTAAGGGAAACAAGACGATCTTTGGTGCCATGGGTTCATTTGTAGCAACAACGCATTCATATATGATAATGCGAGTTATTGTGATGGATGCTACGTTACTTACACACATGTATGTTCTCGTCTCGAAGTCCAGTGGACATTTCCCAGCTACCAAGACATGAATTACCGAATGTGAAAGCATATTCAATCAAATCAACAAGCATAACAAAATGTGATTTGCAAGTATTCCTGGAGCAGGTATTATGGCCTGATTTACAGGGTAGAGAACGCGTTCTCCTTTTGGTGGACTCCTGGACACCAAACAAGAATGATACTCTTTACAACGAAAGAGTACCTGAAGGTGTTGAGTTCTATAAGAAGTTGATCCGGGCTAAATGTACATGTCTGATACAACCAGCTGATGTTTTCTTTTTTCGTCCATTCAAAACCATGGTAAAATGCATCACCGATACATTAATAGTATCATCCAACGTTAAAGCGTGGCATCGAGACCATTTTCTCCGCATTCAGTCGTTTCTATATTCCCAGTTATCAGCCAATCGATTTCAAAATTTGCTCCAATTTGCTTTTTTCAATTCTGGATATGACAGTGAACATCCAGGATCGTTTCAAACACTTTCGGAATATTGCTTCGAAAGTGGATTTGCAGAAGTATGTTTCAAGGATGACTGTGGCCAGCTTGCCTTCATTCGGTGTGCTTACTGCGAGAAATGCTTGTGTATCGACCACTCTTTAGTCCTTGATCTTCTTGTCCACTAGAACAGGCGCGTACTGTGCCGTTTTGTACTTGTCAACCCTACTTGTTGTAAGAAATTCCCAAAATCAGGGTCGGCTGATGACCTTGAATGAATGAATGAACCCTACTTGTTAGATTCGGTCTGTTGCGCATTCAGTGCATCATCTTCTAGAGCTGTGTCGAGATATCAATTACATAGGTTGGCCATGGTCAGTCAGTACGTGTATCTCCGAAAGTATGCAGCACTTCACCGCCTGACTCTGCTATTTTGTTCTTTCCTACGAGTACGTTTACAATGTAAAAACTTTGGTAAACTTTAGTTTTATATGGGCCAGTCTAGTAACTTTGGACTTCGGCCCGTCACGATTCGCCCCTTAGCTATTAAAATCTACACTCATACCCCTGCCGGGACTCGAACCCGGGGACCTTCGAGCCATTGGCCTACCGCCGAAGACCACATGGCCGCCCGGCCGGCAACATTTACAATGTATATTAATTGATATATAGTTCTATTTACAGTAATTTTATTGTTATAAGTTGGCAACACTGCTTCGCAGATGACAACATTATTCATGGTTTTCGTTTTGGATTAATTTGTTTGTCAGGGAAATGATTATCAGAAGCCCAAATACGATGTCACAGGTTGACAATGTTGCCAACCAATTATTAAATTGAAGTATTTCAAATGGCACTACGTCGATTTATTGCATATTTCGTACCCTCTAGTAATGATGCACAACATATGGGAAGCACAGTTCGCAGTGTTGAAAACTGCAGAAAATATACAAGATTCAACAGTGACAATGTCTCCGTTTCTCCACATTGAACTTGATATAGTGTCCATAGTTTGCAACAGTGTGTCGCCAGACTTTGCTATATTTTTTTTTCTTACTACTACTTTTAAATTTTGTATTAATTAATATATAGTGCCATTTCAAGAAAATACATTTTATTGTGCGTTGGTAACACTGCTTCATGGATGGCAACACTGTTTCTGTATTTCGTTATTCCTTTTTGTCATTATTAAATTCCTAAAGTTTCATTCCGATTGCTTTAACCATTTTAAAGATATTCAATTCAAGTTGCATACTGCCCATTGTAATATGTTATTTTTGACATTTCATGTTCCAGGACCCCTAGCTCCTCTCCCTAGCACCAAGTCCATAGCACCTTAAAATTTGGTGATCTCTATATCTCATCAAAGTTATCATGCTCTTTCAGACGTACTATGTCTGCAATGGATTTGTACGACAACCACCACAACCCTTCCTTGTAAGACGTCAATAATTTTATCTTATTTCAAGGTTCACGAGTAAGGTATTGGCGGAATCGTTAAGTAATGAATTGGGAAATAGTTATGTTGAAGGAAGGAACCCAAATTGGTCAATTCACGTCTGTAGCGCAGAAATATTAAGCGAGTTTAACTTAAACTTCTTAGCAAATGATAGCGTAACTAACAATATAATACGGATAAACTTTGAGTAATATTTCCAAGATTTTTTATTGTCAACAAATTTATTTTCAATATGAGTCATTTTAACCTACGTGTTCCAATTAGGGGTTAATACAAATCCATGAAATATACATAATTCTTTACTTGGTAAAAAAAAGTAATCGTTGTTTGATAAAGTATTTCAGTAGGCGATAATAGCTCCATAGTGTTGTTTGTTTGTCGACTGCTTGGCGTCGGTTCTTCATATTTGTTATACATACATTCCTTATTCGTTATTCACTTCTTGGAAATATAGGATGGAAAAAATAAAGCATTTTTGTACTAACTAGAAATTGCGATGATGAATATTATGATGAAAGTGAATGTTTTACCCAGAGATATGGTTGTGACCCAAACATTTCTGGGCACGGTGAGTGGATGCTGGTTTAATATTACCTTCAATCATGTGGAACTAATGTTAACGTCTTACGGAAGGCACCTAAAAATTTAAATAAAGTTCAAACGACTTCTTTTAAACTTGTCCAACGGAAGATTGAAGGCGAGATCCCTTGCTTACAAAGCGACGCACTATTTAATTAGTTACTTAGACGACAGATCGCCGCTAATACTTGAATCATGCGATTTATTAAATTTGTAGCTGATGTTGTAGCTATCTTTGACGAATCATGTTCCTATCATGTTCGCTTTTGGTCTCGTCCGTGAAGAAACAGTTTCAAAAGAAAATTATACAAGTGGAAATGAAATGAGTTTCTGTTTTGTATGAATTTCAATACTTAATGATTATAACTATTAAGAAATTAATATTATATATTTTAACACTTAATACTTTTCTCAACGTGGAGATTATATGAAAGGCATTGGATATCCTCATGATAAAAAAATAAGGCGGAGCTCAACCAGGGAACTGTGCACATACGCTACCACCAGACTTTAGAAGCGGTTGTCGTATTTGGATGATCTATACGGGTTGAACTCGTCTTGTCGAAGCCTTTCCAACGATATCTCAACCACCTCTATATCCCTAGTAGTTCCTGAGTTGAAAGTTACCAGGGGGAAATGGATACCGTTCCCACTAGAATAGCATTGTACCGTTCCACCCACTTTTCTCATCTGGATGATCTGTACGGGTTTGAACTCATCTCGCGGATACCTTTTCAACGACACCTCAATCACCTTCTTAGCCCACTGACGTAGCGGTTGTATAAGGTTTTCCAGCAGTCGGTGATGAAGCCTGAGGAGGAGCGATTCTCTACCTACTCTCTATATAATCTTAAATGCTCTAAATTTAGCCTCAAGTTTTTTTTTTAAAAAAAAGAAAGCTTTAAGTAATTACAAATTTATCAAAATGATGAATATTTATATTATTTTGTATCGTTCAATATATTTTTCGATGTTTTTACTAAAATATTTTTTCTTTGTCTTTCAGGTAAGGATTTACATCATTAGACTATCTGATTTCCGTAAGTACAAGATTGTTCGCTGAAAAAAAACCTGTCATTGTGCTTTACACATATACAGTATTTGCAATTACCTGCTAAATGATTGGTTTACATTGTTTATTATTTACGTTTGTTATTATGGTTTACTTTTACATTTGTTAACAATATTTGGAGAATAGACGGAAGCCGCTGAAATTCCTAGTGTTTAATTTACATAAGTTCATAGTATTTTCGGACTTCACCCCTAGATAATTTAACAAGATATGTGATATAGTGATTAAATATTTCATACAATAGTGCTTCAAGTTGAAATTCAAAATTGATAGTGAAATATACATCAAAAAGTGACTGTGACTAGAGTTTAAGAGTGAACTGACGCCTATGGCGGACTGTAACCATAGCAACTTGTAAATAACTGACATTAAAACATCAATTATTAAGACTGATAGACTGTTAAACTGTATTACATTACAAATATTATTAAAAAACCGCAATTTTTTAAACGTATGTGCAATGGATGGGCTTAATTAATGCCATTTCCGCACTGTGTAGTTACTAAACCAGACCAGACCAGACAATATTTGGAGTTTACTTTAAATTTTCTATCGTAAAGTATCTAAATTTAGGACTGGAAAAGTTATATTTATCTTAAATGAAAAGTGATGAGTAATTTTGTCGGGATTTACTTGAAACAGGTTAATTTTGAATTTTAAATTTGAATTGTAGATTTGAGCCAATAGCTTGGGGTTACCGGTCATGAAAAACTTATGAAGTTTTGCTTTATTTAACAGGGCGAACGTTGTATTTCCTAGCTAAACTTAAAACTAGTTTATTATTCTATTATGTTATTATTCTTGTTGTTACTATAAAATAGTTCCGATTTACAAAAAAGATGATAAATCGGACCGTAATAATTATCGCGGAATCTCGTTACTTCCAACATGTTACCAGGTATTAAGTAATATTCTGTTAACACGCCTAAGTGTAGACGTAGATGAAATAATTGGAGATCACCAATATGGATTTAGAAGAAATAGACCCACGTTGGACCAGATTTTTGCCTTGAGACAAATTTTGGAGAAGAAATGGGAATACAATGGGACGGTTTACCAGCTATTCATTGATTTTAAGAAAGCATATGACTATCAAAAGGGAAAAGTTATACAGTATCCTGATACGATTTGGAATTCCGCAAAAAAATGGTTCAACTAGTGAAGATCTATCTCAACGACCCCTCAAGCAGAGTACGGATAGGTAATATGTCAGATAGTTTCAAGATTCGCAACGGATTGAAACATGGCGATGCCTTGTCCCCACTACTGTTTAACTTTGCGTTAGAATATGCGATTTTAAAAATTAAAGGGGACAAAAAGGGACTATCATTGAATGGTTTGAATCAACTGTTTGTATACGCGGATGATGTAGATTTAATAGGGACGATATAGATGCACTACAAAGCAACACCGATGCTTTAGTAGAAGCGTGCGATGAGATAGATCTACAGGTAAACATAGATAAAACAAAATACATGATAACAAGCCGAAGCACAGGGAATGAAGGAATTAAAAACATAAGAATTAGGGATGAGGTAATAGAGAAAGTAAACAAATTTAAATACTTGGGAGCATACGTAACAAGCAAAAATGAGGTCACAGGAGAAATAAAAAGTCTCTTAGGATCGGGGAACGCATGTTTCTATTCAGTCCAAAAACTTCTAACATCGCGATTAATATCAAGGAAATTGAAATTAAAAATACACAGAACTGTTATTCTGCCGGTAATACTTTATGGTTGCGAAAGTTGGAGTTACGTGTATTTGAAAATAAGATTTTGAGAAAGATATACGGGCCGAAACGGGACGAGATGACTGGAGAGTGGAGGAGACTGCATAATGAAGAACTCCACGGACTGTACGATTCACCAGATGTGGTAAAAATAATGAAATCGAGACGACTAAGATGGGCAGGCCATGTAGCTCGGATGGGGGAAAAACGAAGATTATATTCTATCCTTGTTGGAAGGCCGGATGGAAGGAGGCCATTAGGAAGACCGAGACGTCGTTGGCAGGACAATATTAGAAGAGATATTCGAGAAATAGGTGTTCGTGATGGAAACTGGCTTGATATTGCCCATAATAGAATCCAATGGCGAACGTTTGTTACTACGGCGATGAACTTGCGAGTTCCATAAACCATAGAGTTAGTTAGTTAGTTACTATAAAATAAGTTAGATGTCACTTTGAAATTCGTGAGAATTTCATGTATTCTACTTTCTTTCATGTAACTGTAATAATATATACAAGACTAGCGCAAAGATGCTAAAATATTGAAAAGTTACGTCCAATACAGTCACGTATTTGGAAGAAAACTACGTTAGCATGGAACGAAAACTTTAAACCACAAAAGTAACCTGCCGGTCTGGGCCATAGATATAAGTTAAAATGAAAAGAGCGTGCACTGACCTCTTTTGTTGGCAATATCCCCCCGATCCGGTAAAATATTTTGTTTGAGATGGCATTGAAAGAACTATCTCTTCTGAATAATTTTACTCCCCATGCTTCTTGTACGTTTCTTCTTCTCTGTTCTCGTGCTGTTGTTTGTTTTTATGCATATGTTTGTGCTGGCCCAGAGCACCTCCAACATTTTCAACAAAATACAATCGGGAGATCTTACTGGCCTCGATGCAAAATCTGAAAATATATTTTTTTTCTACCGGGAATAGAATTGTGACCATTGAAATGAACTATACTGAATAACTTAATGCTTCCGTTTAATATTCTACCAGACACAATGTATTTATGACGAATATAATCCTTCTATTTCTGTAATCATTTCTGGACATTGGATAAGGAACATAACATTTAACAATTGATGAGTTCTAGTATAATTTATATACATAATTTAAGATATGGTCCGTAAATATTTATTAAGCATACTTATATGCTTGCCAGTAGATTGTGTCATATGTAACGAAAGATATACGACATTATAAAAAACAAAAGAAATAAATATAGAATTGTTTAAATTTTATTACCATCATATTGCTAACATATTTTTTCCAAATAGTTTGATTGTGACACATACATACTTCGTGATTTGAGGTGTGTGTGTGTGCGTCTGTTGTACGTTTGTGTGATAGAGCTAATAGTACCGGTAGTTTTGCACTTGTTAAGCAACTTCGCAGCCCAAATTTATTTTTAATTTTGGTAAAGATTGCTCTGTCTGTACCTATGGAACGAATTTGTTTGTTTGTTCCGCACAAGGTTTGTATTATATTTTGTCATGAACTATTGCAGCATGGTAGTTTATAATAGACCATATACTTTAAGAGAAACTATAGCCCCGACCAATAAGCCTGTGCCTATGTTTAAAGCAAAGGACAATTAGGAAGTGATACGCTTGAAAGAAATTAATGATTTATGTGTGTTTCAACTTGATAAATATTGGGCGGTTTGGCTGACAAGTGGTGTAAGTCCATAATAACAATTTTACAGGAGAGCGAACTGAAAGTTGAAACTGTTCGGGCATTCCGTGTAGTGAAATAACTCTCAACACATTCTGTAGCCAAACTACGTAACTGGTACCCAGACCGCTTGGTGATTTTATAGATCTAGCTATCTAGTTTTCGACAATCTTGTTAGACCATTTCCGAAATAATAAGACTTACACCACTTGTCAGCCAAACCTTCCACATGTCTGCTGAATGGTGGGGGAATTTCTAGTATGAAATGCTTGAAGTTTAGATTTATTTTCCAATCTTTTCACATGGCGATGATTTGTTTCCTCAAATTTGTGACCTTCGAGAAAGCTACCAGTTCAAATCTTTCATTAATATTAAACACACAAGAAAGAATTAAAAATGTGTAGGGAACAAGACAGGAACACGGTTCTCTTAATCCGAATTTTACAGTGCTACCGGCTAGCTTCTTAGCTACTTTAGTTGTTGAAGATATCGAAAGATATTTTCAGCATTAAATTTAGGATAAGAGACGGATATTTTCAATTTGTTGCTCTCCATTTTTTTATTTTTCCAGAAGTGTTGGTTATTTTACGTTGTTGTTAGAAATGTAAGAGTGGCCAAGGTCGAAACAAATAAAAAAATACTTGTAGGAAACACACTCAAACGAAGATCGATAATAAAATAGGGCGGATCTTCATGTTTGAAAGAACATTTTACATCTAAAATACTGCTGTATATCCTACATCATTAGAGTGAATAATATAGAACAACGTACAAATTCTTGTACGTTCAGGAAACTTTTGTGTACTTTAGTAGTTTTGATAAGAAATTTACAAGTTACCGTACTGCCTCAATTCCCAGAATATTAACAAATTGTGGCGCTTTCGATAACGTACGATTCTTCCAGAGAGAACCCAGGTTCGATTTTTAGCTATATCAATATATTTTTTTGCGTAGACGTCACATTATGTACTCAATAACTAGACGAATATCAAAATGGTGGGTTTTGGGGAGTTGCCGCTGAGCCAAAGTTGCCTAAAGGCCATGAATAAATTCAAATTCAAACAATATGAAAAATGACTGAGTTCAATGCAGATGTTTCTTTTTAAGACATATGTATATTTTGCGTCAACTGTGATATGATCATATAATTCCACGTACATACAGGAAGTTTAGCATCATCGGATTTCACAGATTGAATTTTCACGTAGTTTCGACAATAAATAGTGATAGATGGATCGCTAAACTTTACACTTAACCAGCTCGTTATTTAGTTGCTATGTTTTATTTAATATCACAAAAAATTACAGGTAGAACAGGGAAGCTAACTGACAGAGATTTCGTTATCCCTGAAGTTTGGTCATTTCAGCAGGAAGGAAACGTCAGTCATGCCATCCATGGCTCTGTCTCGCTTGTATTAAAAAGCTCCAACCTTTAACACAACGCTCGCTCGTCACGATTCATTTGTTCTAGGCATGTACGCATACATTCACATTTGTCAGCTGGATTATTTTTACAACGCAACGTAAAGAGAAAAAAACAACAACAGGGAAATGCATGCACAGCGTTTATATTTATATATTTCTAACTTACATAACAACTTGTTACGTAGTCATAACAAAATGAATGATTAATACACGTAGAACGTCAGATCGGTCAATGACTTGTTTTTATTTGTGTTTAATCTATCATGTGCTTCTCTCTTCTAAATAAAAATACCTCGATTGTATTTCAGAAGAATGTGATAGAGCTTTTCTGTGTATATGTGAAAATAATTTATTTTAGTCTGGCATTATGAATGAAACGAAACTTCTAAAAAAACAGAGTTGTCTATACAGCAATGTGGAAATGAGGAAGCGGAATTTTATCCCGCTGAAATCTACCCCACTGAAGAATGTGACGTCACAAAACTGCTGGAACATTTGCTCTTAGAATTGTGTTCGTGGTTGGAAATTTATCCCATCAACTAATAATTATTACATAGCCGGTCAGATTTTGATTCATATGATTAAATTAGAATTGTAATAATATTAATTAATATCCCGATTCGGAATTTTGCCCCACTGAAATTTACCCCCTAGTTTAAAATAGTGGAAGGCGGAATTTTACCCCTTTGAAATTTACCCCCTTAGTTTAAAATATATTGGAAGGCGGAATTTTACCCCCCTCCTTGAAATTTACCCCTAGTGTCTTTAAAATTATAGTGGAAAGCGGAGTTTCTACCCCTCAGCACAATTGTCTTCGTTACTTATGTAAATTAATCACCTGAACATTTGTTTCTCGTTCAAAACAATGAGTAAGCAATTCTCTCAATTTCCTGAGCAGTTAAAATGATTCAATAATTCGTGTTTTATATTTAAATCATGTAAAAATAGGCCTGTTAGAATTATTCTACACTAAGGAGTTCACCAAGTGGTATACTAAAGCGCAACATTAAACTTTTTTTTCAATTGAACTAGAATAGTGTGGAATTGTGAAATAATAGTTTTTGAAGTATTCCGACAGAAAAAAGCTGCAATACGTATAAAAGTATGATACTAAAAACGCGACAATGGTACCGAGATCGAGACGTGATTTTTCAAAGCGAGACGAGACCGGGACGAACACCTTCGGGGCCGAAACGAGACCGAGCCAGACCCCTCGAGACTCTCGGTCTCGATCGAGACTGGAGAAAAATCTACGTTTGTCCAAACAGTACAATTGGCTACAGATTCTGTGCGTTTTCTCCCATTGGGTGACCTGCGGATCATGGGTGCCCGCACAAAAATTTCCAGGGAGGGGCAAAGTTTGTCATGTTCCTTAGTACTCTAAATTTTGTGAGAACTCTCTTCTTTGTATGTCACCTTCAACAGATGGAAAGCAATGGAAAACGCTAACTTCTTTACCAACAAGGTTCGGGCCAGGACCAACAAGCTTCGAGCTACGGGGGGAATTCGGTAACATTTTGCAGGAAACTTTATTTATTTATTTACTTTGAATTTCTGTAAATATAGAATATGTAATAATATTCTACCCCTCGGTGTTCAAAAAATCCATAGTTTCCTTTTAGGAAAAGAAAAAAATATACTTCACAAGTTCACAGTCTAATCTTGGTGTTGCAATTTGCCCGCAACTTTTTTAATGCCCAACTCGCTACAGAGGCTCTTCCTCTACTGCATATTCGAGTGACATTTCTAACAGCAATTTTCACAGGTATTGGGAGGTTGCAGGGACCAAGCAAGGAACGAGGTTTTCTACTGTTTCTCCCCTCCTTAGCTTTTCATTGCATCCGGAAGGTGGCAGTTGTAGCGCGTATGACCTCCACCCAGGCTGCAAAAGCCGTCTGCTAGTGTCCTCTCACTCGCAGTTTCTCTCTTGCTTTCTCTCTCTCCTCTGTGTGTGTGTGTGTGTGTGTGTGTGAGAGAGAGAGAGAGAGAGAGAGAGAGAGAGAGGGAGAGCGTGTATGAGTGTATTCGTCCGTTTTGATTTCTTGGTTGAGCGTTGGTGAATTCTTTTGTTCCTTCCTGCTTTTGAATAACGATGCTACCACAGAATTGTACGTCTCACGCGTGACCCTCGAGCTCTATGTAACGATACTAGGGTGATTGCTTAGTGTCGAAAGATATACCCCAGAATAAATATTTAAACTCGTATGTCCACTTCCAGTTTAGTCCAATGTGGACCAAATTTTCAGTTCTAACTGAATTTTATACACTTCTTCTCGCTGTGCGTCCCGTTTTTTAATTTAAGTTTTAATTCCTGAGTTATTCATATAATATGTAATAGAAAATACTACAAATAATATTTACGTTTTTTGCAAGAATTAAGACATGAATAAAAAACGAGCCACACAGCGATATCAAGCGTAAAAATCTGAGTTTGTTCCATATTGATGTAGACTGAACTGAAAATTTGGTCCATATTGGTTTAGACTGGAAGTGGACAAACGAGATGTGTGTCCTCTCCGCTTTCTGGCTTAATATGTTCATGAAATGTTTGGCAGCATCAGCAATCAGTCAGCAGCATCACTTTTAAATAGAGGTCATTGCGGGCGACTCATGTTACTTTAATCGCAAAATCATAATTTTAAAACTATGACATTGTATCGTCCCACTTCAAATGCCGTGTAAATACATTGTTACACTCATCTAGTGAATCTATTTATGAGGAAAGCTGCTTCTATAAATAGAAATGTAATATTTTTTCTCAAATTTTGCACTTTGAAAAGGCGTGTGTACTTTTTTCTGGTAGTCCCCAGCGAGTCGCAGTTTTAGATTCACTCGTTAAGAAACGGTTACCCCGAGCTAATAATAATATTCGTTAGAACTTCCTGCCCAGGATCGTAAATACTATCTGTCAACATGAAAAGGATATTATTCAATGCATGAATAAGATAGTGAAGATGGAGGAAGAGAAAAATTCAAACACAATCCATCGGGCTGAAGTACCCAAGAAAACATTTATTAGCAGCCATTTTAATTTCTGGCTTTCTTTCTTTCTTTCTTTTTCTTTTTTTCTTTAGTAAAATAATGTTTCTTGTGAAAATTTTGTTTAATCAACTTCAAAATCGAGAAATTGACCCTTCCTTGGCACAAAAGGATATTTTCCACTTTGAAACAAATATTAGACACCAGCTTGATGATTCAAGTGAAACAACAGACAATACAAACATGGTATCAAAAAGGAGAAAGAATAAAAGAAAGGAATGGGTACGGAAAGCAAAGGAAGTATGCGATGTGATAACTTGCGAAGCAAAATCCCGCTTTTACATTCACATGGCACGTTATGGCAACCACGCTGTTTACTCCAGAGAAACGCCCTAGTTACTTTTTGAATTTTCCAAAACAAACTGTGGAGAAATTATGTTCAATTTACACATTTCTTGACAATGGCAAATTCTGTCGTCATGAACTGTCTTCACTTTACTCGGCAGAAGAATTTCGATCAATGCCAGGAGCTGTGGGATTGTTAGATTTTGTAGTTAAAAATAGCTTGGATAAAACGTTTAGTGAATCTTTAAAGCTTCTAAAACTGATATTAACAATACCAATAACAATTACACAAATTTCTAGCCACGAAAAATTGTGATAAACTATCAAATTCTATCCTCAGTATTATAGCTACGACATTTTTGTTTAAGTTTCCTCAAAATCGTAACTAATTGACTAACGTCCTTCTATCTGAAAATCTGTTCACTTCTTCTTTTGTGTATACGTTACATGATTTAACTCTACGTTGATTGATTGTGACTGATTAGCTACTCAATCCTCTCACACATAGTGAAAGTCCAGGCCGGCAGCCATGGGGGCTGAGCCCCGTAAATTTGCCTTACCCCAATACAAATATTTAATTTCATGTATGTTTAGTAAGCTCAAGCCCTTTCCTAAATTTTTCGCGGCTCTCTACTCTTTGTGGCTGGCGGCGGGCCTGAGTGCAACACCAAGTGGAGACAACCACCAGCCGCCACTGGTTAAAGTTATACAGTACGTACCATACACTGTGAATTTTAGTTTGTTCGTACATATCATACATAGACATTAGAAAAATCGAAATGTAAAATCCTACAGTACTGTATTTCAAAAGTCTTTATTTACAAAGTACTGTACTTCATTTTCTTATTTTCGTAAAACACAAATTGTATTTATCTTTTAAGGCCTTTAGGCAATTTTGGCTCAGGCCGGATGGATGATGATGGGATCAATTGGTGGGATGGATTCAGTGGGGGAACCCCAAGAAAACCCACGCACACGGTGGCTGTACAGTGTACACCCCAAAGCCACATGGCATGAGCAGGAGTCGAACCGACGATCCCTAGCGCCAGAGGTGAGCACTCTACCTATTGAGCACCGCGGCCCCTCTTATTTTTGTCCGTTATTTTACGTAAGAGTACCCGCTTCATACTGTATTATATTTAAATTTAAATAAAAAAGCGTGTATTATAATTATAATTACTGTACTGTAAAACACTGCAAGGATTTTTCACATAATTCGTTCCTAATTAAATGTATAAATCAAATTCTACATCTGAAAACTACTAGGAGTGAAATAAACATTTTAACTTTTTCTGCGTCGGGATTCGGTTAAACGGAACTTTAATGTAACATATTCTGGTTGTCATGATTTAGAGAAAATTCGAAAGTGATATTTGACTGAATTTCAAAAATTGTAATTCATTCATTCTCTGTTTCTCGTTCATCCATTCTCCTCCATTCTTTCTTCATTTATTTCTTGAAGAAACTGATGTCAATTTAGAGCATAGCCTAGTAGTATCTGATATATTGGTTGAATGTGATAATGGGGCTCACATTGAATATAATTTTGCCCAATCTCTCTCCTTTCTAGTGGTTAAGATCAATAGTGACAGGATCTATACTGGGGAGCCATGCAGTTTGTGTGCTTTGCTGCTGCTGGTTATTTTGACTGAAGGTTTTCTCTCAGTTTCATTAGTCGAATTCCAGAATGATTGCTTAGACCAGTGGTCCACAACCTGGCACACCATAAATTATTTATGACCCAATACGGCACACAAAAATGTAATTCCCCCTCATGTAATGTTGATATTGGCACCGCTAATACAGACATGTAATATAATCATTATTTATTTTATATTGTTATATTTCATTATATGATTATATTATTATTACTATACAGAAATAGACTTCTGAATTTATTAGTAATTTATTAACTTTTATTCACTGTAGATGGAGTGTAGAAAATATAAGAAAATACACTTTTCTATTACTATTAAAATAAATAATTGTATTCATACGTCAGTGTGATACTTGTGCCTGCTTAGCTCCACACAGGTGGCTGATCTGTGGTGGAATCGTTGACAGTGCAAGTCTCATTTCTTCATCGATGGACCTGAGTCTCACCCTATTTGATGTCTTAATTGTAGTTTCCTGATCCTCGCCGTTTTAAGAGTAAGCACACACACAGAATATCCCGGAAACAAAGAAGTCGCATAGGGGAGCGGTAGAAGCGAGAAATGAAAATATATTATAAAAGTAAGCAAATATAACAGTCTGTGAGCAAATAATTAAAGTTTATTTTTTACATAAAAATTCACGCCATGAAAAGAATAAATAGACATTTTATTAAATCAGTGCAGCTGCAAGGAGTGAACTTAAAGCAAATGAAACACAGTAATGGGATAAAAATTAAATACAATTTATTTTTTTATACAATATAATTATGAAAATTCGCGTCATGCCTTTCACCTTGTGCTGGCACACCGGTGTGCCGCGGCTTACCGGTTGCGGACTACTGGCTTAGACTAAGGTCATAGCCTCTGTCTTTAAATCACTTTCCCCGGAAGAATTCCAACTTGACATTATCATCAGGTAATTCTCATCTTTATACCTGTCCATCGCAGTAATGTGAATTAAATAAATTATTTCAGTTATTCTGTATCAAAAGAATACTCATAGACATGAAATCCGTAAGTTTTTTTTTTTACTGGAAGTATTGGGTTAATGCATAAGTTCGTATCAATTTTGTCTCGATACCTTAACATGTATAAATTGCACATATCAACTAACGACTGGCTTTCAGTATTCAGGAAGTTTTTCTATCTCTTTCTTGAAGAAATTTTCTAGTTTTGGGAGCAAATAATTCGCTAAATCGTGGTGGAGACTTGTTTCAATCTAGAAGCAAATACTGCGGCGTTTGCACAAAAGTCTGCTTCCTACTTGAATTCCTGAAAGGGATGGGAAAAATTCGTTATGCTTGCAGTTGACAGATCTGGCCTTGTTTTCAGTCAAAATGTGTGGCATTTAACTTTATTCATACACTTTACAGGTCGACTGCACACAATCGATTTTAGCTTATGCTTGAGCTGTTTAAAGTTGATTTGGAATAGTGCTTATCAAGTCGGATTTGTGAGTTGTGAGTAAGGTCAAAATTTTCTTCTCGGAGTCACGAAAACAGTTTTCTGGCTGCTCCTTGTGCAGTAGCATTTTCCTCGTCAAAGCACACACATTTTGTGCAGAACGTGCAGCTTCAGGCTCCTGTGCTAAATTCATGTGGATAGACATCTCAAATCTCTTGTCTACAAAAAAAGATATAGCATAGAATTAGTTCGAATCATATAATGGTAAAATTCTTCTGATAACACACCAGTAAAAAATATGAAATAATCTAATACAACACAACGTCCAATAATTGTTAAAAAAAGTATTTTTACAAAAAAAAAAAAAAAAAAAGAGTGGCGCTAACTGATCCAGTAACCTAACACTATGAGTAGTATGTTAGTAAGGCGATCCTGAAATATCCAGTGTGTTTATGTATACACTGTATTATTTATATCCACATCTTTTTTTAGGATAACAAATAATTTTTAACAATTCTAAAAGCTTTGTATTCAGTAAACTGTTCTGTAATTTTTTGTAACATATGATAAAAAGACTTTTTAAAACAATTTTTGATATTGAAAGTTGTAAAGATAATTTTGTGAGCTGTACGATATCAAGTATAGATATGAATGGTATAACATCGAAAATTACGTATCATTCATATACAGAAATAGTTTAAAATCTATATATTATTCATATGAAGAGTAGCTCGAAATGGAATGTCATTCACATTGAATTATCGTTGGGAATCAAATATCTATTATATCGAAAATAATCTTTCAGACTAAACATCGAACAAACCAATTCCTCGATATAGATATTGTAAAATACATATCGATCGATCGATGTGATCCTATTTTTACCTGAAATTCATTATATATTTTCTCTCAAATCACCCAGAAATCCAATCTAGAAATCGTTACGTAACATTTATTTTGAGCCGGAAACCACAGCTAATGTCGATTTCTCTTTCTTATGAATAATTCTCGATTTATCTATAAAATGTGAAGCATGTTCACTTTCACGATAATTCGTCTGATTTACTAAAGCAGAGTTCTTTAATTTAGAAGTTACTTGTAAGAACATGCAATTGTTACTCCTATAGTGTGCAAGAATCATTGCGGAGAAAAAAGAAATACGGTACATTCTTCGTGTCTCTTAAAATGAAGCACGTAATTGCTTTTGTGGATTTTGGAGAATAGCAAATTTCCCTCTAATAACAGTTAGTTTTACGTGATTCACCTCATTTTATGTTTCTTGTAGTTGAAATTTGAATAGTCGGTTATTTTACGGAAGGTAGTATGTTTCTGTGGTTATTGTCATACCGCATGATCTAGTTTTTATAACGAATTGAAATGTACGTGATGTAAGGTGATATGTTATTGTGGAAATAATTTATATTTAATTTTGGTAACAAAAAACTATACCGGTATTTATTTTCCCACTGCTAACTGGTACACATATTATGCCCAAATTACAGGAGCCGGTAAAAACAGTGAAATACGGAAGTAACACCACAGAAACACCACCACTAATAATAATAATGAGACATCGGAGTGACTGAGAGGTTAGCGCGCTCGCTTTCTGTGGGTTCAATTCCCGCCAGGGTCTCTTAAAAGGAGTGGTTCGGTGCCTATTTAATAAAAACTGTAGGTACCATCCTTAGAAGCTCACCAGCTCGTTTAGAACGTTAATAACAATTCAGCTAATCCGATACAACAACAAAGAGAAAGAAGAGGCAAAGGAAGTACACTGTTAAAAAATATCTTCCATATTTTTTGCTGTTAAGGACAGTAGTGTTTCTTACAGCGTAGAGTTGAGAAATTATTAACGACATTAGTCACAAGTTCAGGTTATCAAAATTGAAGTGTAGTGTGCAGTGTCTCTTAGAACCAACTTGTCGTTAATCAAGTTGACCAGACTTACTTTTTATAAAAAGTATTATATTCTTTTAGAGGTTCTAATTTTTTTTTATCCGAAAATATCTCAAATTATGTTCTTTTCCTCATCTTCATCACTTTTAACCTATTTTGTAATTGAATGTCTTACAAATTTGTAAATTCTGAATACAATATACAAGAAATGGAGGTAAAAGTTAAACATCGTCTAATCGTGACTTTCAAGTACATTTTGTAATGTCAACATCATCAGATCGCTTGAACTGTTGTAACTATATATATATATATATTTGTGATTTTTGTATCATCTGCTAGAACTTCCCTCATGATTAGAACTTCCCTCATGATGAGAACTAGATGAATGTAAAAGCAATGAAAGCAGCAGCTTCAATTATCGAATCAGTAAGGGAAGTCGAGGCAGCTTCGGATTGAAATATTTATGAAAAATTGAAAAGGAAGATACAAGAACAACTTAAGTATCTGGTCTACATTTTGACCTTCTGAGGAGGTACAGATACAGAATATCAACTTTTTTGTTGTTTTCTTTTCATTTTCTGACTGCTTTTTAGGTAGCAATAGTAGCAATTATCAGAATTTTAAACCTTACTTTCATGCACTTAATTACTTGTTTGCTCGCATACTATATGTTACACTCTTCTTTGCCCAGAAATTTCTCGTCATCCTACCTTAATACGCGCAACATGTTTTTCTTGTGCAGCAGTTTTAGAAGGAATTCATTGCGGAATACGTAATACCAAGAAACCTTTAGATATTGTTCGTGTAACTGATGAAATTGCTTTGTTTTTCTATTTTTCGTGAAAGACATTCCCACACCAACTTTTTTGTTTTTTCATTGTTGCTACAAGACACACATAGAGACCTTCGCGAGGAGTATGTTCTTTCTTGCCTGTTTTCTTTCTTTTCTGTCTCCAGTATTCGCAAGTCAGAGATTTTTTGCTTTAAGAAGGTAGGCAACTAATTTTGGAACGTTAACCTTCAGAAAAAATGAGTAATATCCATCTTGGCTATTATAACATTCTTGTTTTATGTCTTCAAAAAAATCTTTTGTAAGTTGTCATCTAAGGACTTGATTTAAAAGTTGAAAAAGAAAAGATAAGGAAAGAAAAAAGGAACATGAGCATTTCCTGACAATTCAAGGTCTTGTTACGTACCGTTGTTTTTTTTATTTTACCTTCTACAAAAGTTCATTCCCAAGTTAGCAATTGTGCAGAAAAAAAAAACGCGAAATTATATTTCCACGTGTACAAGAAATGTCATTTGGAATGAGATGAAGAGGTCAAAAACTTGGTAGATGATGCTTGACACTGAATAGAGACAAAGCTCTAAAGTTATTTACGTTGGTCCAGTGTTATGTCGTGTCTGCGTGTCAGGTTGACTGACTTGTGTATGAAGAATTAAGCCAGAAGGCTTGAACTAACGTCCTCATTCGATACAGGAAAAATACATGGCTTAAAAGATAGAGACATTGAAGACGAACTAACTGTAGTTACACTAAGAAAGAAAAAGAGGGCTCTAGTGACTTTAGCAACATTTACGATTAGATCATTAAATGGCGATGTGGATTTAGTCTCCGAGAAATCAATTAACTGTGTTCAGTTGCCAAGTTTCCTGTTGATAATAATGTAGATACAAGTAATTTACTAATATACTTACTCACTAACAAACTCACTTATTTAGCAGTGAACTTACTCATCCACTAAGTAACGAACTCACTCACTCACTAAATAGTGAGTTTACTCATTCGCTACGCAACGAACTCCTCAAATACTAAGTAGCTCACTCAGTACTCACAAAGTAGCTCATTCACCAGAGTCCAGGACGAACTCATTTACTCACTAAGTAGCTCGCTGACTCACCAAGAAGAACTCACCAACAAATGTAACTCATTCACTAACAAGTAACGAACTCCTCTATCTATCACCAGGCAAATGCAGGCATGGTAGTACATACAAACTAAGACCTAGCGGACTACTTTCTAACATCCTTTCCCCTACCCTATCTCGGTCTGAGCCTGACATGCTTAAAGGTAATGAAGAAATTCAAATTCATCTATCTATCGAATAAAATGTTCAATAATAATAACATATATGGAACTCCAATAAGACTTGATCAAACTTAGTGACTCGGCAGAAACGTGTTTTGTCTCCTAAGTAGGTCGTAACGTCGTCATCCTGAGTAAGTTTTAACCTTCGTAATCTTATCCACACCAGAGAATTGCTGTCATTAAGGCGAGGGTATCTTTTCATTATCCAGGAGATAATTTAAAAGCTATTGATTAGATTCCTAAGCCTTAAGTTGCTATAAAATAAAATGGATTTTATGGACTGTACAAGTCTGTGGCTTACGCCTACCCTTGATAACGAAATTGAACTACATATATGTGAACCTAAATTGTCTAAAAATGTATTATCTTTTTTTCTCGGGAGATGTTAAGATCTCCAGATATTTAATTTGAAGTAGGGATATTTACAGAAGATCTGAAACTATGCTTCTGTAAGATGACACGCTTCCTTTCTACTCAACTCTGAGCATAACTCTTACACGTTCTGAAGCCAGTGAAGTTGAAGCGAGCTGGTGTCATTCTCTGACATTGTTATAGTAACTTAAAATATTCACACGTGATTTCTCGCCATGACGTATTGTGATAAGTGAATTAGGATGATCATAAACAGTGAATGAGCTTCACAATGCGTAACACCAATTATAGTGAGAAAACTATTATAATAATGATCGCACTCTAAATTATCTAGAGTAAAATCAAGACTGTTATTTACAATATGTATACAATTCAGTATAACATTCTTACGTTGTAATTCTGTTCAGGAATGGGAAGAAAAAGTTTGTTTTAAAATACTTTGTTGGTTTTCAGTGATTTATGCAGGATTCTCAAATTAGGGAGATGTCAGACTCAAATAAATTTGAATGTAGGGAAAGGTTTGAGATAATGGGGAAGTCGGTTAAAACAGGGAAGTGGAACCCCCAACTCAGACTGATGGTGCCATGAACCAGATGGGAAATGGAATACATACTGGATACACCACAGAGGTAGGTGCATGAGTAGGAGTGGTGATTTCGTCAATAGCGTGCCTCCGAGTGGAGTTTGTTTGCCAAAATTAGGGGTTTTCTACACTTCCTATTATTTTAATATGAAGTCTGTTGCTCATTTGTGGATTTCTTAATTCTGGACTGCAAAATATGAGTACCTCACCCATGTCGTGATCGTTTGTTTGACCTTGTGCAACGGAAGGCGATAGCTGCAGTATTAAGATCAATGTAAAGCAACGATCTCCAACAAATGATGGCAGCACCACCTCCGTCTATAATGTGTTTTAATCGTTGCACGAAATTTTATTGCTGCTCCTATAAATTCAAGCCTAGAGGGTTCTAACCTTGAGGGAAGAAAGTTCATAACCAATTCAAGAGTTCGATCAATGTCGATTTTTAATTTTCTTTTTTGTTCATTGTTGAAAGAGCTTCATTGTTATAGGTTTTGATATTCACAACAACAATCAAGCGATTTCAACAATTAAGAAAAAAGAAAATTAAAAATCGGCATTGATCGAACCCTTGAATTGGTTATGAACTTTCTTCCCTCAAAGTTAGAAGTCTCTAGGCTTGAATTTGTAGGAGCAGCATTGAAATTTCGTGCAACGATAAAAATACATTAGACATATACGGAGATAGTGCTGCCATTTATTGTTGGAGATCGTTGCTTTACATTAACCTTAATCCTGTGTGTGGATTACTCTCGCGCAGGCGCAGTACAGCTTGAACCATAAAAAACACTGACAAGACATTCATTGGAAACTACTAGCTTAGCCAAATAATGCCGATCGAGATGGTCGAGCGGACTAGTGCGCTAGTCAATTAACTTCAAGATCGTGGGTTCGAATCCTGCCCTGGGCATGGATGTTTGTGTGTGTGTGATTTTAAGTTACTTCTAAGAATATCAAGGTAAATCAAGTATATCAGTTGAGCCAGTAGAGGGAAACGAGTTTTAAAAAAGAATGGTTATCAAAAAGCTAATCCGGAGACACAGCTTCGTACTCTGGCTTCGTTATGTTTATATATTTTTTTAAAAAAAGAGAAGTAACTTTTTAATGTATTATATGCATTTGAAAATTTCATAAAATTAGTGACCATTGGTTAGGTTAAGTTAGAAAAGTCAGGTTATGTGTTTTCTTTATTGCACACACATGTGTTAGAACCTGAGTTAGCGGGATTAATACTGCGGCTACCGCCTAGTACTGAAACTTGCTGTGCAGAGCCATCTTGAAATCTGAAAATTTAGGCAGTTGGGCAAAATGGGGAGGGAAGCTGTTGGGCAAAACGGGTCGTGCTATTTGTATGGAGATTCTAAGCAGGAATTTTCTGAAACAATTAAAAATGTTTTATATAACGATAGAAAGAGACATTGTATTATTTATTACTGCTCTCATAGCTTCTGAACTCATCAACATAAATCACAGGTATATGTTAATAATTTTGGATGTGTGGTGAAATTTAATATTGATTTGAATGACTATCCCATTTTATCAAACCGGTTGGCCAAAACGGGGAAAGCTGACTTTTGTTTTTGTAAAATGCAATTTCGAGGGGAAATAAAACCAGCAATGAAATATTTAACTATATATCTGTGTAGTAGAAGGATGAAAGTTTCATAGGAGCCGAAAAGCATTCTATTGGCTTATCCCATAAGTCGTGTTTTTGAACCATGAGAAAAAGAACCATAACTTACCTGGAACACTACCGTTTTTCTGGAAAATAGTCCCCATCGCATTCCACAACACTCTGACACCTATCCAGTTGTTGAATTCCCCGCTGAATGAAGTCACCGGTTTTGGAGGCAAAGAACTGGGTCACTTTTCATCGCATGTGATCCTCATTTAGCAGTGTTTTCCCGGAAAGGTGGTTTTGTAGGCTGCGAGAAAACAGTAGTTAGTCTGTTGGTGCAAGATCTGGTGAAAACGCCGGGTGGGTGAGTTTCTCCCAGCCACATTCCTCGATCTTAGCACAGGTTATTCTTGTCGTGTGTGGGTGCGCGTTCTCACCGTGGATGAGCACACCCTTGCGATTAACCAGAGCAGGTCGTATCTCCAACAGTGCAGTCCATAGGCGTTCAAGCTGCTGACAGTAGACAATTGCATTGATGGTCTGCTTACATGGCAAGACTTCAAAATGGATTACCCACGGGTATCCCACCAAACACTCAATATCGCTCTCCAGGGGTGGAGATCTTGTTTTGGCACAGTTCCTGCGCCCCCCTTTAGGTACCCACTACCGATTGAGTGTAATGTCATGGTAGAGAACCCACTTTTTATCCCCTGTCACTATTTTGTCCAGAAATGGCTCACGTCACTGCAGATGTAAACTCGCTGCTGCTTCTTTTGAGGCGTTAACACATGGGGTACCCATTTTCCGAGTTTTGACACGTACCCAAGTTACTGCGGACGTTAATGATGAATGATGATGAACGGTCGAATGGGTGACATGAAATTCGCTGGCCAGTTCTTCAACAGTTTGCTTGGATTTGCCTCCACCGCTGCTCGCAAGGCATCGTTGTTCAGTTGCCCAGGCCTCCCTTCTCGTGGCTTATCGGTGAAGCTGGTGTCCCCAGATTGAAACCTCTGGAACCACCTCTGACACTTTCGCCGATCCACAGCACCCTGACTATATTGATGTTTCGTGCCGCTGCGCTGGTTGGATGTCCCTGGTGAATTTCATAAAGCATGACATGATGTATGTGGTCCTCCGACACTGCCATGATCAAACATAAGCCACACTTCCAGAACGTGGAGTAGACCGTTCTCTTTCTACACACTGCTGCACAATCAAGTGCCCTATGTGACTCAGCTTTGGCACGTGCCGTCTACTTCACTATTCGCTCGTCGGATGGCGTCATTGCAGCGGTCATCGTACATACATTACTCATGGGATAAGCTGATAGTTAGTCGCTTACTATACAGTTAAATCTACAGCTCCCCGTTCTGTCAAACTTTCCTCTAAATCCCCTAATTGTAAATTAGTACCAGGGCGCTTGATTAAGGAGTGGTCAACTGTTATTGTTCAGCATAGTACATGTGTACATTATGTGTACCATTGCAATATAATAATAATAATTTCGCTGCTATTACAGGCCGTTTAAACCAACATGTCAGCGAAGCCATAGTTCAGGAAAGATCAGGGAAAGATTGGATTTGATTTTCAATGAAATTAGACCTAGTCATCCACATTTACCACGCTAGAGCATCACCATCTACTGAGAAGAGTTTCCTCGAATGGAAGGAAAGGCGTCTCTGAAACCAATAAAAAATGTTACTTGATGCTATAGACATGTTTTGAGTAAACATTATATCTGAATAGTAATAAACACTAAATTGAGTAAACCAAGGAGACAAGTTGCTTCCTGATGCCAAAGAAAAGTACGGGGCCATACCGTGGTACCGATACAACCTTGGGGGTGTAACTTCACTGCATCACACTATCTGTCGCTCTTTCTGCAAATGCACTCTATATTTAGGAAGTGTATTCCAGCAGTGGCAACGTAACGGGGGGCAGCGGTGCCCACTCCCCGGCCCCACATACCGAAGAACTCCACCGGTCGTTGACGCGAATGATTAATCACTTCTTAAGGTAAATCAATGGAGCACCTCGATGGTGGACGGTGACGCTATAACTATGCCGTCTCAGGATTTTTAATTGTGTGATTGGCTCTAATGGCTGGATAAGCCACAATCTTAACCCTAGCGTTACCAAGGGGATGGGGCCCTCCCAGGCCCACTTTTTTTTTTTAACATTTACAATTCGACAAAAAATCTGAAAAAATTGATATTGTCAGGCTTCAACCCATTGGTGATTCAACGTACTTGCTTTATTTTTAATGTTCGTCTTGTGCCAATTATAATTAAATAATGCGCTGGTTGTGGTAAGGGCTACTCACAGAATACCCTAAATGTTACAAACAAGTCTGTTAGCTATGAATATCGTTCCCCATTCAAACAATTTTGGTATTACATCACGCAGGCGTTTTCTGGATGCAGTGTTGACAACTATTAGTCTGAATCAGTGTTGCCAACTACACATTATAAATATTTAATTTTTATATTTGTTTCTAAATGTTTGATCTCTATTCAAGTGTTTTATGTTCCAAAACTTTATTCATGGTAAGTCCGATAGCACCTTAAATATGTCACTTTACATTATAATCACACACACTTTATGTATATATACAAAATTCATAATAATAATTTACAGCCATATTCAACCCACTACTAGATGAGGCCTCTCCCGGAGGGAGGACTTGGTCTATTGCTCTCACGCTGACCAGACGTGTTAGGAGAGGAGAGCCAATGCTCTTAACTGTGATCGCCACTGTCTTTTATTCACAACAGCTCCCCAACTGCATCACGACGCTGGGTGGGCATCGTTTCAGACCCCTTAGGAAAATGTCCTTGGCTTAGTTCGGAAACGAACCCGGTACCCCACGATCAGCAGTCAACGGCGGTACTACATTGCATGTGTATCCATATATGGGTATATATTTATATAGTAATATCTGTATATTACTTTGTACGCACATTTTATCCCTTGTAACAATATATAAATACAAGAAATCGAAATTGAGCATAGGTATTTCCGTTGAGAAATATAACTTTTCTTCTGTGAGACACTGAGACCCACCCCACCTAACCACCACTGAAAGCTGCCTTTGTACATATACTAAAATGTACTAAGATGCTATTGATCTGATTGATTGTTTCTCTATAAAAACAAGTAAAAGAATTAGGCTATATCATAGTTACCAACATCAATAAAAACTCATCATGTGCACAATTATATAGATATATTTGGCAACACTTTACTTAGAACCATCGTAATAGAATAGAAGAAAACTTTGTGATGTCCTAGACACCCAAATTTCATATCGGACAGTATAAAAAAAATCCATGTGAAATAATGACATTTTCTTTGTGGGCAAGACGTGTCTGTTCTGAACAGTTTGAAAGCCTTGAGTGATCATAGGACGGTGAGATGTAAGCTAAAACTAAATACTAGACTTGAGAGAAAGAAGCTTATCAGAAGAAAACCGCCACTTCTAGATCTGGAAAATCTAGGGAAAAACAGAAAGACATTCGAGATAGAACTAATCAACAGATTCAGCGCCTTGAAAGAGTTAGAGGATGAAGAAGACATCAATAGCAGAAATAAAATACTGACCGAGATAATAAGAGACAACCAAGAAAATAGCAGACACCAGAAAGAAAAAGAGCAAAATATCAGAAGAAACTAAACTCTCGATGAAGGAAACGAAAGAAGAGGAAAGTTACATAAAGAGGATTGAATATATAGAACTAAATAAAACCGTAACGAAGAAAATAAGATTATGTACGAAAATTTTGTAAGAAGTATAATCGAGGAAAGCAAGAGCCTGAAGAAAGCCAGACAGCAGCTCATGATAGGGGAAAACCAAATAATTGCAGTTAAGAGACCAGACAGGACCGTAACATGAAATAAGGAACAAATTATAAAAAAAATATTTGAAAATTTCTACAGAGAATTGTATTACTCGGAAGCAGGCTAGAAAATGAAGACTCAGAAGAAAATCATGTAGATGTCCCAGACGTAATGTAAGAAGAAGTGGATAAAGTACTTCGAGGAATGAAACGGAAAATCGCCAGGAGAAGATGAACTCACAGCAGAGATGTTTAAATGGGGAGGTGAAAAAATGAAAGAGAAACTTGCTAAATTATTCTCGATGTGCCTGAGGAAGAGAGAAATACCCTCAAGTTGGAACAATGCCGTTATCTTTTTTGTTGTATAAGAAAGGGGACAAAGAACGCGTCGAAATCTACAGACTAATTAGTTACTGTCAATTCTATACAAAATGTTCACCAAAGTTATTTTGAATCGTATTGAACGGGACTTGCATTTTAACCAGGGAAGGGAACAAGCCGGATTTCGTCGTGGATTTAACATAATGGACCACATACAAACATTGAATGAAGTTATGGAAAGGGCTAACGAATATGAACTTCCACTATGTTTGGAATTCGTCGATTTTGAAAAAGTTTTCGATTCGGTCTCCTTGTCAGCAGTAGTTAAATCACTTGAACATCAAGGCATCGAAAGTGCATACATCAAGCTACTGCGAAACATTTATTCGACTCCCACATCTGTCATTAGAGTAAATCAAGACAGTGAAAAATTTTAAATTGGAAAATGGGTAAGACAAGGAGATTCAATTTCTCCAAAACTGTTTTGTGAGGTCCTGGAGAGAGTGTTCCAAAATTTGAACTGGGATGAAGTTGGAATTAAAATTAATGACGAATATCTTCATCACCTGCGGTTCGCTGATGATATAGTCCTGTTTGCTTCAAGTGCAGAAGAACTACAAACCAGAATGGAAGAACTGAGTAATGGGAGTTCGAAAATAGGCCTTAAAATGAATTTAAGTAAAATAAAGGTCATATACAATCAACATGCTGCAAAAAGGGAAATAAAGATTAGCGGAGAGACAATAGGTATAGTTGGGTGTTTACCTAGGCCAGCTCAAAACATCGAATGCCGAGTTGACTGATGAAATAAATAGAAGATGTAAAATGGTGGGGAGTTCGCTTGCAAGACTACATTTTATTTTCAAAAGCAAATTATCAATGTGTCTCAAGCGTAAAGTTTATAATCAATGTGTCTTACCTGTGATGATGTACGGCTGTGAAACTTGGACATTGAATGCGCAAACGACTCAGTGATTAAGAGTCACACAAAGAGCAATGGGGAGATGCATGCTAGGAATAACCAGGAGGGACAGGAAAAGAAATGAATGGATTTGCGCACAAACAAATGTAGAGGATATAATCAAGACTGCGAAGAAGATGAAGTGGAAATGGGCCGGTCACGTAGCTAGACAAACAGATGGTTGGTGGACGACAAATGTACTACATTGGATTCCTAGAGAAAAAAAAACCGACCGAGACGACACCCAAATGCAAGATGGGTAGATGAAATAAAGCGTTTTTCAAGAGCTACATGGATGAGCATAGGAGCAGATCGAGATATATTGAAAGAAAAGGGGGAGGCCTTCATCCAGCAGAGGATAGAAAACGGCTGAATATGATTCAGGATATGATCAAGGGGGGCGCTAAACCATAGTTGTGTCACTTTATCCAGTGTATACCTACCTGGATGTCAAGGGGGACTATAGCCCCCTTTGGATCCGTCCCTATAGCCCCTCCTCTCTCTCTCTCTCTCTCTCTCTATAGGAAGAATGAAAAACAGTTGGAACTACCGTCAGGGCACACGTTCTACTTCAAAGGAA
Organism: Lepisma saccharinum; assembly: GCA_022664845.1. NCBI lineage: Eukaryota > Metazoa > Arthropoda > Insecta > Zygentoma > Lepismatidae > Lepisma > Lepisma saccharinum. Next base: position 505 of record JAGDQP010006735.1, on the reverse strand, counting down.
CAGAAACTGGAAAAGCGACAGGCGTTGGCTTTATAATTAATAAAGACCTGAAGTCACGAATCACAGAAATTGAAGGAATTTCAGATAGAATCGCACGGGTAGTAATAAAAATTAACAAGACATACAGTATGGAAATTATACAAGTGTACGCTCCAACAACCTCACAGCCGGAGGAGGAAGTCGAAGACCTATACGAGGAGATCCAGAAGATTTTGGATAGTAGCAAATCGCATTATAAAATTGTAATGGGAGACTTCAATGCGAAAGTAGGAACCAAGCAGAGCAGTGACACGAAAGTGGGAAACTTTCGATTTGGCAAAAGAAACAAGACAGGAGAGAAGTTAGTGGAATTCTCAGAAGCCAACAGACTGTTGATTTCCAATACATTTTTCAAGAAACCGCCCCAGAGGAAGTGGACATGGAAAGGCCCGAATGGGACCAAAAACGAAATAGACTACGTTCTATCAAATAACAGGGTAATTCTGCAAGACGTGTCTGTTCTGAA
>JAGDQP010006734.1:48390-70721 GCA_022664845.1 Lepisma saccharinum | reverse complement strand
AACGTTTCGACCTTCTAGCAAAGATCCTCATCAGACATACACTCTATCCTCATCAGAGTGTATGTCTGATGAGATCTTTGCTAGAAGGTCGAAACGTTACATGTAATTTATTTTTTACGAAAAGTATAGTCTTGTTCAGCAGTTCAGTGTTTTATTTTAATTTCTTTACATTATTAAGCATTGTATTTAAGACGTGATTTACACGGGCAAAACGTACGAATATGGTTGCAAAATGGAGTATGAAAATAATTCAAACTAAGTCACAGAGGCTGATTGAACAAGATATACATCGAAGTACTGAGTTCGTAACGTAAGAAACATAATTTTAGTACTTACCGGTAAAACTGAGCACAGCCACTGTGTGAACACTGTATAATAGACTGCGAGCTTTGATCAGGTCCAACATCGGGCAAGAAGGCTAAAACTAAGTTCCAAAGGATTTAAGGAAATTGCTTATAACTTAAAAACACTGCACTAAAAACATGTTTAGGGCAGTCTCTTTAAGTTTTTTTTAAATTTTTATTAAGGGCCCCACCTTCCACCCCTGCCTCTTAGTATGCTTTGCACAGATTAAGTTGTGCACTTTTAGGGGCGTGCAACATGTACATCTTAATACTCCTTAACCTGGGGCAGGCTTGTCCCTACGGATTGCCGGGATTCCGGCATTCCAAGAATCCCCTGTGTTCCATCTGACGAGACAGCTGGTGTTGCGAGACGGTCTTAGACCAGGCATCCAAGGGTAATCCTGGTCATGGTTCCTAGTTGGAACTTGTTGCTGGGGGGGGGGGGGGGGGGGGCCCCTACCTACCTATATACTTTATTTTACAAAAAGAACATACAACACATTTAGATGACCAGACATCACAGAACAACACACAACTTGAGTGGCTTCTTCTTCTTTTCTTCTGGTCTTTTCTCTCCTGCAAAGATATAAGAAAAAGAAAGCAAATGATTAGTAGTCTTCTTCTCCCTTTTTGGCTTGTCTCACTAGTCATCGCAGGAGGGGTTCTTTCTTCTATTTAGTGACCCTGTTGTTTAATCTAGTTATTAAATTGTTTCATTTCCTTCTTTCATTCACTCTTCACTCACTCATGGGATTGTCTTCTTTTAATGGAGAATAGATGCGGTTTCCGCAGCCACACGCCTTAATATTTTCACTTCACATTCGCACGCACTCACGGTATAGTTTTTACCTGGTTCCCATCACCACACATTCACTACTCAACAACAACTATACAGCGTCTGTTGCTGCGGTTCCAGCAACGTACTGATTTGCTACTGGTTTCCAGCAGCCACACAAATATTCAAATTTATCAAGTCTTTTACTTTATGCACATATTGTTTTTATTTGTTTTTGTCAGACATATTCTGGTTCGCGGTTGTCGCGGTCGCCACGCACCGGAGGGTTTGGTTGACGCCGCTCCCTGAGGCCCCGATCTCCTTCCACAAATCTCTTCCTGTGATAAGATGACACTTTTGTCGCTACCTCCCGGAGGGCTGCCACTAGCTCTGGATTTCGCAGAGCTTCTGCGACTGTCCTGTCCCCCAGAAGTGATCGTTGTTCTTCCACTAATTGGGCTGTTTCTCCGCATCGTAACACCACAGACTCGGCACAGGTTATCCTCGACGAGTCCAAGATCCCTCAGCCTCTGCCTGTATGGACCATGACCAGTTATTAGATGAAGTAGGCCTCTCTCTATTTCCACTTGCATCTTCATCCTCTCAGCCACGTCTGGAAGGATAGTATGAGTTCTTCTTGCTTTAGGTATATTATCCCAGAATGTTTGCCACGCACTGGTCAGAATCTCTTGTATTTCGCCTGTTTTCCGCTTGTTGATGTATTATCTGCTGTATCCTGTCTTGCCTTCCTTTTTTGAGCCAGTACGCAGCGCCCATTCTTTTAATTTGCAGGTGCATGGGCATGGTCGCGGTCGCGATTTGGAGTGCCTCCACCGGAGTGGTTCTGTACGCTCCTCTCAGTCTCAGTAGTAGCTGTCTTTGTTCTCTGTTTATGATTGTTGTTTCACATCATCCATCCGGTGGCTCCAGACGCTGGCGGCATATCCTACTATGGATCTAATTATGACGCCATGGTACATCCTTATTATTTTCATAGGTTCTTTAAATTTGTTGGTTGCTATATTTACAATTTTATGAGAAACTTTTATTGCATTTTTTTTTACTGTATATACGTGGGATCTAAAATTAAGCTTTTCGTCTAAAATTACACCTAAGTATTTAAATTCCTTTACTCTTTTGATTGTTGTGCAGTTTACTTTTATTATCGGACCTCTGATGAAGTTCATGTTTCCTTTAAATAGAACATATTTAGTTTTCTCTGCTGATATAGTTAATTTATTATTTTTGCACCATGACGTCATTGTTATTATTTCATTTGCCCTATTTTGGATATCATTTCTGCTATTTCCTTTGATAACTACCGCCAGGTCATTCGCGTATCCGACGACCCTTTCCACATGTTCCATATTATTTAACACTTCCAGACATGGCTGATACATTATATCCCAAATAATTGGGCCCAGCACAAATCCCTGGGGGCATCCTTGGTGATTTTGCAATGGTGCCTTCAGCCGTGTCTATTTTTATTTGCCTATCCTGAAAGTAATTTCTTAGAACCATCCATACAGATGAATTTATTCCTAAATTATTAAGCTCCTTTAGTACTCCCGGCCACCAAACATTATCAAATGCGCCTGCTATATCAAAGAAAAATTCCTGTTACATACTTACAGACAGTTGTCTTGTTTGAGATTATTTATAGAATCACAGATTCCGTTGATCGCATCCTCGGTCGACTTCCCTCGTCGAAAGCCATATTGTAGAATACAGTTTTGTATGTTCTCTCTTTTTTCGTGTATTTTTTATGCTAAAACTTTTTCGAAAATCTTGCTGATAATGTTAAGTAGGCAAATCGGTCTGTACGATTTAGGATTCGACCGAGGTTTATCATCTCCCTTTAGTAGCACCACCAGATTTGCTATCTTCCACGGTTTTGGGAATTTTCCTTGCATCAGACATTCGTTATAAAGTCTCGTCAGGTAAGGTGTCCAAATTTTCATAGAATTTTTATATATTTCTCCTTTAATTCCATCTGGACCAGGTGCCTTTTTTATTTTTACTGATTTTATTGCAGCTGCGACTTCATCATTTGTTATCATTGGTGGATGATAAGTCTCTTTAAGTTATGGGTATTTTACTTAAATCTTTTTTAGCCGATTGTTAGCCTTCTTGCCTTCTATGATGGACCTGATCAAATACTGAAAGCTCGCAGTTTATTATAGTGTTCCTGTAGTGCCTATGCCTGTTCTGTAGGTAATTATTAAAAAAAAAATACATCGATTTGCTAATTAAATACTTGCACTGCTTTTCAGTGAACCATCCAAATTAGAATTCACCATGAACATTGCATGATATTTTACATATCAACGTAATATAATTAAAAGTGAATAATACAGTATATCGCACCTTCGCAAGAAAAGTGACACAACTCAAAATAGCCGAACAACTAAAATGTAATCCTTCGCCTGAACGAGAAATCCCAATCACTGCAATAATTCAGACAGTCATTCAGTGATTCGTAGTGAATGGTGATTAAACGCACGGCGTACAAGTCAACCCTCACCACCTTCATAAAATCAGCACCGTGGTGAAAAACGGTAGTACGATAACTAAGAATAAAAGATTGGTTCGATTTGGGAATTTAGAAAAGTATACAAACTATGTTATATTTAAAATACTTTCACTTTTACTATGTTCTATTTAAAATACTTTCATTTCATAAAATTATCATCTTTTATTATTACTATTATTGTTGAATTGCTGTTACCTTCCTAAACGAACTGAGATTCAACGGGACATACAGTTTTTGGTAAAGTTGGCTCCGGACACGTTTTCCCTACACCACCGGTTGGGTCCAATATGAAGAAATGGCATGATAATTCTTGGTAGTGGAGACCTGTACTTTCTTCTTGACTATGGAGAAGTAGATCCTTATGTAGACCCTAGACAACTGGCTTCTCTTCTTGGTATTGGAGACCTGTACTTTCTTCTTGACTATGAAGAAGTATGTCTTTATGCACACTATGAACAACTGCACTCTTTTTTTGGTAGTGAGGACCTATATTCTCTTCCGAACTCTGAGGAAGTGGATCCATTTGTTGACTGTAGACAATCGAACGCTCTTCTGAATCATATGTATCTGGATTATGCATAAATGGATTGTGCTGTAGGTTTAGGAAAACTTGACATTTGTTTGTGGGACATTGAACTTTTTTTTTTATTTCTAGGAACATTTTCCTTCTCTATACTCCAGAAAACTTTGATGTCCTCTGGATACTCAGCGTACTCTATTTTACTAGTATCTGGACTTTCATCGTCACTATAAATTGTTGAGTTTGAAGAGGGTGGAATTATCTCACTGTTAACCAAAAGGTCACCCGACATTCTAATGCCAAATTCCTTCTTGATTCTTAACTTTTCTTTCTTGTCCTTAAAGATTGCTGAAAAAATGACTGAGTGTATATGGCACATGTAGACTCTGGGCAACTGAACACTCTTCTTGATTCTTGTCCATTCGTTATTAATTTGCTTGTGTTTTGATGTGAAAAAAGGAAATAATTGAACTGATCAGTATAAAGTACTAAAGTTGCACTATACAGTATTTGTACGTACAATTTATTTTTCAACGTTTAAATTAATATGCATTATTAAAGAAAACAGGAAGAAATATTTTTGTATCCATTCATTTTAGTCACTAAGAAAGTCTTGCGCTTATTCAAAAAAAAAAAAAAAAAACTTCTCTCGTTCTTACGTTTAGCATCATGCGGTTCAAGAGTTTTTTCCAAAAATGTTAGGAACAAATGCAATTAGACAGTAGTTTAGGCTAAGTAGAAGTGTAATTGAAACTATTTACCTCTCCCCATTTAGGCCAGTGCGAGCTGAACTGAATGTCCTATATATGCATATCTAAACCACTGACAAAACTTCGTACCTTTAGAACTAATTTATTTTCACTGTAGCTGAAAGTTACATTGTATTATGAAAAACTGCACATTAGATTCTCTCTCCCATGTACCTTCACAGACAAAAGTTCATATGTAACTCGCAGGTGACTCACGTTCTGTTCCTGAGTTCTGCGTATTCCCACGCTTGGTGCGAGGCAAAGGATTAACGATGCGGTGTATCTATCAGAGTCTGAACAAAGGCGGTATTGTTATAGCTAACAAGGACCCTCATCACTTTTGAGAGGCTATTAAGCACGTTTGACAGGTCGTTAAGCCCCATGACATGATCAAAGAACGTTTCGCCCGAGTGGTGGGAGTAGGCGCATGTGAGATGGTGTGGGCGTGGTGCCGTTATGCGTCGTTGTATGTTTGGGCATCATTTCAAACTTTGCATTCCAGGTACGTAGGCAGTACGTTGTTGAAAGCCTATATTGGCATTACCTAACGTATCAAATAGCCCGGCGGTATCCTTATACCATAGGGTACTGGTTAGGTGTGTATTGGACATTAATAGACTGCGTACATTTGCTGGGGAATTGTCCTTCACGGACCAGTCCCATCATATCCCTATTCTTTGCGGCAGCCATGCACATTTCCCCTCCAATTCCCTCAATATCTGATGCCTTCCCATTTTTCAGACAATCTTCCGCTTGCTTGTATTCCATCTCCGAAATTGCATCATCTACACCAGGTACGAAGTCTCCCATATAATGCGGGAAAGTATCCCCTCCCTCTACTTTCGTACTGTCAACTTGTAAAATTCCCCCCAAATGCCGGTTCCACTACTACTCTACTGTAACTTTTTACGCAGCTGTCTTAAAACTACCCATAATTTGCTGGTGTCGTCGTTATGTAATGCTTCTTCGATCTGCTTTTTTCTGCGCTCCTGCCATAACATTTTTCTTGCTTGATAAGCTTCCTGTAGGTTCTCCTTTGCCTTATGTAAATCATTCTATCCTGCTCTTGAGTACTCATCGTATATCGCCGTAGCGCAATATTATCCGCCTCTTTTTTCGCGCGTTGCATTTAATGTTATACCATCCCCACTGTGTGATATCCCTCTTACTATGCATATCTAGTTCCATGTGTCTAGCCGCTCTCTGCATGCAGTGAGTAAAATAACTTGCCGCTGCAGCCATATCTTCCTGTGCTATGTTTATTTGCAGTTGTTCAATATGCAATTTCGAAAGATCATCAGAGATAATATCCAAGAACGGTGCTTTCCCTGTCCATCTATATTTGCGAATATAATTATCTCCCTTTCTATCCCTCTCCTTGCCTGACCTGTGATATATCCCGTGATTGCGCTTGTTTATTCTTAAGTTTAATTATTAAATGCATATGTGTCGATTCGCTTCTTATATCTATCCGAAATTCTTCTATCTGATCTATTGAATCTTCTGAACATAGTGCGTAATCAATTACACTGCTCCAAGAACTGCCAATGAAAATATAATTTCCCTCCCAATCCGATGGATGTTTACCGTTTAGTATTACTAGACCAAATGTTCGACATAAATCTATTAGTTGCCAGCCTTCCTTATTTATTATTTTTTCTAACATTTTTATACGTCCTCGTGGCTAGTACTCTGACCCTCCCCCATATTTCCCTCTTAAACATCCTGTCCTTGTGTTAAAGTCGCCTACAATTAGAACACTAGCTTCCGGGTATCGGTCCTCTATTTCTAAATGACAAGATGCAATATTATTTTTAAAAAATCTTACAGAAATACTGTTAACCTGCAGGTTGCCTATACACTAACCAACCATATTGTTATTTCCTCTAATTGAAATTTTACCACCAAAATGCCATCAAAGTCATTTTTATTTGCTCCACCTGTCCCATCATGGGCTCTTTGACACCTATGAGGAGGCCACCCGGACAACTTCCTTTCCTGGCTAAACGTTTCATAGGTTTGAAGAAATTCCAGCCAGTTTGGGAAGGACGTTTCACACAAAGCTATTATATTATGAGCATTCAAGTATTTCACAAGAGAGTCATGAGTTAGTTTTGCCAAACCATCTATGTTCCAAACAACAAAACAACAATATTCTACATATGCTTACCTCTTCCCGCAGCCTCCCGTCAATTCTTCCATCATTCTCTCTCTTGCCGTTACTGATTCTTGGGTCCCGTTGGCTGATTGTCACTGGTCGCTCTGATTTATTTTATGTACACCCACTGCCGCTCACTCTCCCATTCCTAAGAGAACATTCCTACCTCCCCCACTGCATTCCACACCGTTGTTGGCTTCACGTTGACTTTCTGCGATACCTCTCCTTGGTAGTGTCGGCCAACCTTCCTTCCAATCCCTTTGCCTTTTTTCCCATCCCTTCCTCATTGTCTGCTCTCTGTGTTCACTTTTTGTATCACTTATTTTAACACAAACTGTCACTCATATCATCCGTGCACTGGTATACACTATTGTTCACATGTAGTTTGTTAAATTAAAAAAAAAATGCTGTGTTCCCTTCCTGGCGCGCTCTCACCATTTCTGCTTGCAGATATTTCCTCTCCTCCATTACTCGCTTGGTGAAGTCTTCCCGTATGTAAATTTCAGTTCCCTTCAGCTTATGCACGATGAAACGAAACTCGAAATAATTACTTTCCACCACAACAAACACAAAGTTCTGTAGCGTGCAAGAAAAAAATATCCCGCCATCACTGGCAACACTGTCAATCCAAGAACCAAATTCACTCATCTGAAATAGTACTGACAGATAAAACGCTACTCCGTGGAAAATCACTGCCCAGACCAGAAGTGGCAGAGAGAGAGAAAAAAAATATATATTCAGATCCACGGTAATCTATGCGGTTAGGGCAAGAAGTCGCAGGTTCGAAACCGCATGACGCCCCCACGTCGAGCGGGCGTAATACCACTTCTGTCTATACTTTAAATTCCTGAGGTGCACTTTACCTCCACCCATAAAAACACACCATAACAACCAACTCATTGGCGGACCAGTAATCTGAATCCCCCAGAGCGACGATACCTCCGAAATCCTCTCTTTGATTGTTTAACATGATTCAGCCAGCATAATCAATGACTACTAGAAGATCAAGCTTCCGTACTAAAGTTCCCATTTATTAATCAGGGAACAGCGGGTCCACAGACTCTCGCTATTGAAGTACCTCATCCAACCCTTGGGGGTACTTATTTCGAAACACTACCGCTTATCTGGCATTATAAAGATAATAATATTTTGATGCGAAATATGCACCATAACAATCAAGGAAAATTCAAGGGGCGTCACCGCTTTCGAGGACGCAGACAAATAGTCCGCAAAATCGCGGGTTATGCTTAGTGCTAATATGGAGATTGTTCGGATTACTACGCAATATATACTCCCAACATAAAAAGAAATAAAGAAGAATAAACAAAATAAAATAAAACATTGATCGAAAACAAATAATTATAGGTGCAAGGCAGAATCGCACTTCAAGACCCTGTGTCACCAAGCAATACTGACACATTTACTGTTATGAGTACATGTCTCGAGATATACGCAAAACTTGAATGAACACTGCTATCAGACTCATCTTACAAATAACATCACAATGGGCTAGTATATGAGAACCTTGCTCAATTAACCTTACCTGGCCCATGACCGCTATGTAAACTGATCTGCCAATCTCACTCTCACGAAGGAAAAAAAAATATTTTACAAATAATACTAGAAGAATTCTGGCAACAGCCCCCTCTCGTACGCAGGGTCATTTGGCACCAAAGTGACATTATGCGTCTATCACACCGTAACCTTTCACTTAACAGGAAAGATATTTACTGTCAAGGAAAATGAATGTGCATAGTCACACTGACAGAGAAATACTACAAGCCTAATCCATCGACCTGGTTCTCACTAATTAATTACATACAAGGGGAAAAATCTGAAACCCACTTCTGTATATTACAACAGGTCGATAAAAGGAAAGAAGAAAAAAACATTATGAACCTTCAACTCACTTCCTGCAAATAGACGGAAAATATCCCTCAGGTACCACACCCAAAACTGCACAAGGAGAGGCTATTAAAATATTAGAATTGGATTGTATTCTCAATTTAACTCTTATAGAAATTGAAATTTTACCTTCCTTAAAAGTTTACCTTTTAGCATGCATTTACTAGTGACAAATCTGTCAACCTATTTACTGAAAAACAGGAGTAGCTAAATTATACACCCTTGAAATTTTAATCGCAGCATTATTTATTACATTGCCTGCTAAAACATTGCAAATGGGTACATTCCCATTAATGAACTTTCTACAAAATTGAGATGTTTAAAAAGAAATATTCAGTTTATAAAACATATAATTACAAGCGACATTTTTAAGTTAAGTATCTGTACTCAGAGACAAAAGAATCACAATATACAAAATTTCCGTATTAGCAATTCCAGATCAAGGATTTTCATATGGCAAAATTAAGTAATGAATTTAGCTTACTAGTTAATTATGAAGTGTTAAAGCAATAATTTAGAATATTATTTAAATTACAAGCATTTTATGAGACAATCAAGGACATTACGTTACAACGACAAGGGACAAACACACAAAGTGCAGCTCTACAAACAAAAATAAGCTACCATTCGCCCGTCACTTTTGAATTGAAAAAGAAAACCAAGAGAGGCTCAACGAGCGGATGAAAGCCTAGTTGGTACCCAAAGTGAAAACATTAATAAATAATGTTTACAACAAACGAATAAGTTACTTCACACAAATTATTACGGTATCGTCTCATTAAAAAAAACTGGCAGGTTGTTTAGAATTACTATTAAATACTTGTTGACATTTAACAAAATATATATCGTTAACACTTACACACAAACATATATATTATGTTAGTCACTTCACCCCTTCCACGTTTAGAATTAAAAGGAATGCCAAGAAGAGGTTAAGAAAAGGTGAAGTGACTCCAAATGTCACCCCTAGAACACCACAAACTAAAACCTCGGACAATCCTACATGCTTCATCAAAAGAATTACTTTCGACTGTTTCTTAAATATTCATATTTAACAGGTATAAAATTTTACATATTTAACTAATTCGACTTTTGAAGGTTACATACGCCAAAAGAAATCAAAGACATAATACCAAACCATAAATTTCGAATTAGTCTCCAAACCTAAATTTCGCCCAAAACACGCCAAGTGATTCCCCACGCCAGGGAGCTAAAGGTGAGGTTTATTTTTCCATTTTTTAAAATGTCCTTCGCTTCAGATCGCAAACACTAATGTCACTGGACAGTTTATCGTATTCCACGAAAAGAATAAAAGGGCTAATATTCCCATACTGAACACTAGATGTAAATTATTTAAGTTTTGTCCAAAACTTCCAGTATGGCGTCAGGTCAAACCACGAGGCTAACGGAAAGCAATCAACTAAATCGACATTTAGTCCACTCCTTCCATCACCGGCTTGGAATTTATGTCATGATTAGATTAAATAGACTCACCAAATATGTTGATGGGTGTAAATCTCTTCAAAATGACATGTAGAAGGTCTCCGAAGTTTATTTAGGGGTGACGACTCTTTTTCACACATATGCTATCATACTTAAAATTTTGGGTACGAGGGGCCTTCAACCGAACCGCACGGAGTACTGCTCATTCGAGTCAAAAACACAACTAAACTCGAACGAAACACACAAAAAAAAAATAAATAAATAAATAGGAACACATATGAAGAAAGAAACGTCCAATAGCACTTGAAATTAGTAGGCTTTCCTAGTATAAATAAATACTCTAACTAACAAAATAAGAAAACTCAAAATCATTAACTTGAACTACCATGACGTTACCGAAATATCAACCGCCTACTACAATTTACCTTTAAATAAGAGCTGACTGCCGCTGCCACCTATAGACCACGTATATCAGAAGATTTTAAGTTATTTAACTTAATTTAGACGAAAATAAAATAAATTCCAAAATATTTTAGTGAACAAACAACTTAGAACCGCTACCTCAGAGACATCTGTCGACTGTCTTGGAAACACACGACTCCGTCTTCATCAAGAAAAATGATTAATTACTACACCGGCAGATGGCATGTGAGGCTCACCTAGACATATCACAGTTCGTTATAACACACTTCACTGAACAACCTCAACAGCCGAAGTAACTGTGCCACATCTTTCGCGACCGCGTCACGTGTTACAGTGGCTGAATACCTTGTGCGCGTTGCCACTGCAACGAAAAACCAAGTGTTGCAACATCTCTACTGTAATAACTAGCTCCGGTCTCTCCTATTCCATCTATATTAAGAACAAGTTGCAGTTTTGATTCATTGTTAGAGCATCTTTATTTTGCTTTCAAGTCCAGTATTGAGATACTCTCCATTAAAAAAATCTTGTAGACATTTCCCCTTTGAGTTCTTATTAAAGTCCCCTTAGCAAGGAGCTTAAGGCCTCGTGACTAAGTGAGTACTTGAGAGACCAGCTCCTGAGAAAGCTTTTCAATTCCACCTTAGAAATTATGGGTGTGCAGACAGTATTTGAAGTGTGGCCTGAACGCTCTTCTGCACTTCTTTCTGTGCCAGCTTCCTGCCACTCAAAAATTTCACCCTCTGAGAATGAATTATAATTTCTGGCGCCAGGACAGTCTTAAATCAGCAGGCTCGTAAGAGGAATTGCCAGAGTCAAGCACTTCACTGATAGCCTCATTCAATTCTCTGATGATACAGCCCCGAGTCCCTTTTATTACTCTATATAAGCTCCAACTATGCGTGGGATTAAAAAAAAAGGTCCACCTGCAAAACAATGACCAATTAGTAAATGGGGACCCCTTCTCTATCCTAACATGCAAGTTGGGTATACAGCCGACCGACAGCGACGATTCTGTGCTGACAGTTAAAGCTACTACTACCTAAACTCAGGACACAAGGAGCTTAAGAAATGAAACAACAGGCTCTGATTAGCACCTATTTATTACTTGGATCGAGCCCGAAGAAAGTATATTATACAGCGAGATGTAGGCTCTACATACTCTTCTGAAATTGCGGTAGTGAGTGTGGCTTCCACCAAACCAAAATAGTTTCTTTACAGATATTTCGACTTTTTAGGTAGTTTAGAAAATGACAAATTATATAATTAATTTGGAAACTTTGAACATAAGTGATCAGATGTTACTCAATTTAGATTATAATCAATTTTAATATCCAAAAGAGTGAATTTATATAAACAATTTAGGGAGTGACGTAAGTGACAAATTAATTACAACGTGTGGCACTCATCAAGCACGATGGCCGTCACATATGCCTCCTCCGAAGAAATAAATTTTGGAAATCCGAAGGTATTTTAAAAATTCATTTTTATCTCGAAAATTAGGTTAAATTTAAATGTACCACAGTTCCACACACTTGAACATTTTTTCACTTCACTAGTTCGTTTATTTCACTTGATCGTATAATCCTGAACCAACTGCTTTTTTTGTCTATAGGAGTCACTAATTTCATCTATCCAAATGGTTTCTTTAAAGATCTCCGATAAGGTGGTAGTCAACTTAAATTCCTTTATGTGCACTAACTCCAGATCCTCTGGCTTTACATACAATGAGTTGATAGTCCCCTTCTTTACTCTTCTCAGAACATGTTTGATCAAACCAGTGACTTTACATCCCTCTGGCTGATCCTTTTTCATGGCCAATATTGTTCTCTTCCATAATTTTCAGAATTTTGGGTAGATCTCTCTGCTTCTCCATAATGTCCTGGTCCTTCTGAGATTTCCTGACTAAAGTTTTAGTGTCACGGTATTTCTTCCACCACTCATCTCGATGTCGTGCATCCTTTCTTGGTTTCTTCTTTCCTTTGTACTCTGGATTTCTGCCATTACCGTGTAGCATCAGCTCGATGTGTTTGGTCCTTAGTAATCATCCCCTAACATATTTGGTTAACTACGGCAGTCTTATGGCTGGTGTGATCTCTTACACCTGGAACTTGCATCCTAACTCTAACTTCCTCTCAACGAATGACCAAATTTAAACACGATTCTTGGTTATATAGCTTTCTAGCGACATCCTTCTAAGTGCGGCAAGAGAGAAAAATAATGTAGGCCTTTTAACATAGACGATTAAATATATCATAGACTTTTAACATAGATGTAGTTAATGAACTTAATGGCCTACATAATTCTTGTGTTGCCGAGTAGGAGAATATTTCCTACATTTTTATTTTTATTTACTTTTACATAGCCACTATAAGAATTCTTCAAATACTTTTCGGGATATAGATTTTTCGATTCTTCCAAAGTTTGAATTGTTCCTGACCACGTCATTTTGGCCTTATGACGCAATCTTCCTTTTATCCTATACTGTATTTATATAAAAGGGCTCTAACCATTGGCTTAACTAGAGTCCTTTCACAATCCCCTAGTCTGTAGGTTTCTAATGCGTCCGGTACTTTTCTTCTAGCTACAGGAACCCTAGACATTAGCTTACTAGGATCCTGACATCAACAATCTAAACGTGCTGGAGGTAAAAGTTGTCTTTTAGTTGAGTCTAAATCTTCATGTGGCTATGTGTAAGACTGTTAAATGATGGAAAAATGTAGTCATGCCGGTACTTCTATGGTATTGATATGAGAAACCATGGACTCGACCAAGGTCCTCATATCATGATTCTATATTGTACCGGCTTATTATTCTAATAGGTGATCAAAAGATCACTTCGTGTTCTGTCCCTATACTAGTCTTCTCTTCGCCGCCCTCATCACTGGTGGCCATATCGTCCGCCGCAGGTCGATTGTACATTTCCCTTAAAGGTTCATTTCTGTCGCTGGTCGTCCTCTAAAGGTTTATCATCAGTTTTATTGTTAATTACTGGTTGACGCCAAGATCTCATGATTAGGGCCCGGGACTTTGTCCTATAAAAGTGTAAAATATGTGTGTAAATATGTTATAAAATGAAAAATATGCCAAAAAGGAAAAAAAATCCTTGTGAATCCCAAATATATGCAAAGCAGAACTTTTCTTTTTCATTTACAGTTCAATTCTGGGTTTTCTACGAAATATCAACAAAGTTGGGATGGCGTATTAAATGAAATTAGAATCCCTTTAATGAAAAATGTGTGGAGAAAGATTGAAAAACTCGTGGCGTTTATTGCGCAATTATCTTCAGGACGCCCCACCCCGGAAAAAATCATGCGGACGTTCCTTCACAGAGGTCATGGATATTTTCAGTTTCGAGTCTCTCAAAACAAATAGATAATAAAGATCTGGATGAATGTTAAATAATCATTTGTATGTAGAAAAATTACGAAATTATAGATAAATATGTCTTGTCTGAAAATGGAAGAAATTGTTGAAAACAAAAACATCGTAAAATATGTCAAATTATGTCGTATCAAATTTGCTAATTTCAGTTTATTTTCACCAGATACGTCGAGATCTCACTCCGGAAATCGATCCCATAATATATAAAAATATGTTATAAAGTCCCGGGCCCTTCTCATGATGTTAGATGGACCTATACCCCTTTCTTCCTTTTCTTCTTTCTTCACGTTGGCCTAGGTTCCGACAAAGCCACTTCTTTGTCAAAACTATCCTATGGTATTTCCAAACTATCTATTTGTCTACTAGTCTCATCTTCCTTGTTATCGTTCTTAAAAACCTGTTGACTGATCTCTTTTTTCTATCTCTTCTTTATTTTTGAACTAGCCACCAAATATCAGAACACTTTGAACAAGATGGATTGTCGCTCACGATAGATGGGTTACTATGGACGTCATCTTTTATTAATGGATCATTCTTCATGGATGTATCACGAGTTAAGAGTACTTCTTCGATATCTTCTTGAGGTTCCTTCACCTGAATTCCATCTTGCTCTCATCTGTCGTTTCCTCAAGGACTTGGTTTTCAATTCTGCCATCTTACTCTTGTTTTAATTGTAAATTTGCACGACTGTTATCTGTATCCGCATTATTGTTTTAACCTATTTGTTCCACTGATTTCGTTCTCCTCCTGTCTTCCTGTTAAGCTTAGCTTATCACACAAGATTCTCCTGTTATTTATTTCGAGTGATATCTGTAGGATAGGATAATTCACACATAGCCAATCGAACTGCTTAAAGAAATTATGCCCTAATATAATATCAAAGGAACAGACTTCTATCGTCAGCATATCTAGATTTATTTCGCACTCCTCAGTCATTTGGATATTAACTCCCAATTTACGTAAGATCTTAACATTCCTCTCTTCAATAGATTTTAATATCAAATTTTCTGTTCCAATCCGGTCTACTTTCGCTGATTTATATTTCGTCTCGGTTTTCTCGAAAAATGATCGTCTCATCAGGGAGAATCTAGCCCCTGTATCACACAAGGCTGTCGGAATTTCACTGATTTTTACTTTGACTAACGGTAGTTTCTTCTCAGTTCCTACTATATATGCACCTTCGAAAGATGTAAACGTAGCGTGTTCTATTTGCTGGTATGACTCCTCCCTTTCCTTTTCTTCTCGGATAGTACGATGGTCAACTGTTTCCCTTTCATTAACTGTGGTTGTTACCCATCTTTCATTCACCTGTTTGAGACTATTGTCATCCCTTTCTTCCCCGGGGAAGAAGATTGGTCTCTACCTTCCCCCGGGCTGCGAATTTAAAGCCTGCCTGTTTATCAGAGGTTGCCGAACATCTCTATGCGATACTGATTGATTCACTAAAGGCTGCCCACCCTGTGTTATGTCTTCAATAATTGCAGGATTAGTAAGTCGATCCATTTCCTCCGGTTGGAGACACATGTTCACTGACCTGGTCCTATATTTTATCTCCAGTAGTAGTTGGATCGTCTATATTATCGTCATTCTCATATCTGCTATTCCCATTCCGGCCATTGTCAAATCACCTAAATCTTGGATTACTATTCCCATCATAAGGATATCTCCTTGGCCTCATATTTCCACCTCTATTATTGAGTAACAATCCTCTCTCCTGTCATGGTTGGTATCTTCCATCCTGAAAGATGATTTAATCTTCTGCTCCTGATCATGGAGTTTTCCTGTATTATAGAATTTGCTATTTTGTTTTGTACTGACTCCATCCTGCCGGTTTAAAATTTTTAACAGGCGTTCCTGTGTGTTGTAGTTAGTACAAGCCAACAATCTTTGTATATCAAAAGGAAGTATACCTGTAGCTTCTCTATACAGCTCATTATTGAATACCTGACGATCTATTCTCGTTAACTGATATTCTGCTCTATACTATCTGTTTTGCCATGCAATTCGCGTTCGCTTAACTGCCCTCTTCGCCTCAATACTGTCTCTGCTAGTAAATTTTTCGAGGAACTTATTGCAGAAATCTTCAAAGTTCTTACTGGAGTCCTGACGAGGTGAAACCACCTTTCGGCGTTATCCACCATAGCTCTCCCGAGAATGTAAAGGCAGTCTTCCCCCTTCTATACCCAGAGTTTTAAGGTAATACGTTAGCTCTTCTAAGTACTTGGTTGGGCTCTCGAGATTAACGTCACCGCTCCACTTAGGCACCTGGTTGAGGTCCTCGATTCTTACTTTCTGAGTTACTTTCCTAGCCTCCAGCATATTCACTAGATTCTGCAGAAAGTCGTTATTATTCTCCTTACCGTACACTTCGTTGGTTCTCTCACACTGATACGAGGTATTACACTGTTTGGGAAATGTTTCTGTATCATCTTATATCCTCCTCCTGTGGTCTATTTTGGTCATCTCTTCCCTTATGACTTCCTTACAGTAATCTTGAAGGTAATTTCGTAAGGTCTCTTTGTGACATTCGTGCATCCTCTTCACTTGCATCATTTGCCGTGCTTCAATCCTTTAACGTGCTCCATGGGATACCAAATTCCTTGCTTGCCTTGTAGATGATCCACTTCTCCAATTTAATTTTCTTCAGTGCTACTTGCAATGTGGCACTAGTTCTGTTTCCCTTCTCCCTCTTTCAACAGGACCCTTTACTTGATGGAGACTTCCTGGGTCTTTTCCTCGGTCTTCTCTGGACTGGTGCCATGGTCTGCAAAGATAGGTAACAGACAATAATCAATTGTAGATCTTATTAACAAACATAATACACATTCATTCTTAATCTTGTTCTAAGCTCAGTTTTACCCTCACGGTTGTGCCCCTCCCCAATTCTTCACCTTTTATAACAATATCAAACTTTGGAGGGCATTTCTTGCAAGTACTAACTGACCTTAATGTGGTTTCATCGTAAAAGAAAGATGTCAAATAAATCAATGGTCAGCTCTCTCGTAGCAATTCGTTTTACTTTTAACAGGGTGAATGCCCGCCCCCCTTACGATATTCTGACATTCGTATGAACATTTACTGCAACTGCGAACAAAATTATGATCAAACACTATGCATATCTGTATCATATCACCAGTTTTACTACCCTCGAAACATTTTCAGAAGCTGATATTTCGTTTTCAGTTTCGAGGTTAGCGACAATATCCGTGGTTGAAGCTAAGAAATTGGTCACCGAAAATAAGGGATCAACAATTACAATCAAATGCTAACGGCCAACAACAAATGTGTTCACTTCCTTTTGCGTTTCTGCTTCAAAACGAGCCAGGTTTACACTCGCTGTAATGTATCTAAGGTTTCTACAGGCAATGTTTTCAATGTATTGCAAAACACCTATAAAAATACAAATGATTTTTTACGGACCTTTCGGACACTTCATCCAGACGCCAAGCGTTGCTACACTGTGCCGTCAATTCGTTCACGGCTGCCTATAACCTTCTGCCATCTGCCGGAAAAAACTGACAGCTTTTCCTGCTCTTGTAATCTCGTGCCAAAGCTCACAAACATTATCACGATATTACCTGATTTCACAGTATATCATACAGCTCTTGTATATATACTCTTCTGAAATGGCGGTAGTGAGGCTTCCGCCAAACCAAAATAGTTCCTTTATAGATCGTTTTAGATAAGTTAGAAATTGGCAAATTATGTTCAAAGTTTCGAAATTAAATATAGTATAATTATTTGACATTTTAATATTTTTTAATTTAGTCTCTTTGCTTGTAAACAGTTCAGGCGCAAATGCTAATTTAATGTCCTTGCGCCAAGTAAAACTGCTTTCCGTACACACATATATAATTACTAAACCATATTGCTAAAAAAAATAATAATTTCGTTCCAAATTCTCAATTGTTACGCTTCTTTTGTTTATTTTAGCTATATCCGAAAGTCTTTAATATTGCAAAGCATTAAGCAGTTAAGTTTCATCAAATAGTTATTCTATTTTGATTACAATAAAAGGGTGAATTTATATAAAGAATTTCGAGAGCGACGCAAGTGACAAATTAATTACAACGTGTGGCACTCGTCAAGCACGAGGGCCGTCACCAGGGGTACCCATCCTTCCTTTGCTCCATGGTGCAATCCCCACCTGTTTGCCTTCCATCACTCCCCCCCCCCTTTATTGATTGTCATACAGATTCCACTCATTAAATACCTCTAAGCACTGCAGATGACAATCATGACGTAATTCGAAGTTTTCTCGATGCAGGACCTAGCCGGCGTTCCAACCTCCGACGCCTGCTGAGAGGTAAAGTTGTTTTGCACACACAATTTTCTACTAGGAAACTAGTATGTAGACTACTACTACAGGATCTGCAAACTGAAATTCAAATCTGCAAATCAACATTTGCAGTAATACTGTCATTGGAACTGAAATAGACATAAAGAAAACTTTTATACACATGCTATGTTATTAGTGTTATAAAAATAAGAACTATTATTGAAAATTGAAGTTCCACAACTTCGGCTGACACACACACTATCTACAACTGCTGAAGAAGCTGCAACCTCTTTGCTGTGGTCTTTGCGAATGCGCTGATAATATCTTCATTTGCTATTTTCTGAAGACAGAACAATCAAGCTAGATAACCACACAACAGACAGTGTGGAACGCAAGAGGTTTTTCAAAATTTAAATTTTTCTCATTGTTTTTTCTGCAGAACAGCTAGTTACAGCAAGGGAAACAACACAATCAGGTTACTAAAACCGGAAATCTGAAGCACAAGCATGTACGGTTGTAAAAATCTCTTTAACAACAACACGCTCTCGTGAGTTTCATTGGGCTAAATTAGGCTGTTCGTCATCGTAGTCAGTTCTGTTGAAGAACTTCCTTGGTGTTGAGGAGCAGAGGTGTTGGAAAAGTGACAGATGTACAAGCTATGTATACAGTTTGGAAGTCAGCAAGTTCTTCGGCTATCTTCATTGCATCCAGATTATAAAATTCGCATAGCACATTGACATCCGTACTGCACACGGGCACTTTTCTTTTAACAGAATCGGCGGTAAATAATGTCATTTGCTTTATTAAATCACTGGTGTGATCATAGAATCGATCATCAAATTGGGAGCACAAAAGGTCCAACACTTCAATTCTCCAAGCTCATCAAAAAGCGCAAGAAATCATGCGTTAATAATGGAATAAATAAGAAAACTGTGTACATGAAAATGAAAATTAAGAAATTTCTATTACTATCATTGTGGATGGAGAGGAGAGGTTGCCAACCAGAGGGCCCCCTGGGGAGACGTGGAACTACTTGCAATTATGATTTGAAATAGTATTTATACCCAGTTACGTATTTTCATAAGCATTTTCGTATGTTTGTGTACGAGGCAGCAAAAGCTAAATTAGTAATCTCAGGCAAGAAATACTACTTTTATTGTTGTTAATATTATTTTAAATACAAAAGCTACTGATGATCACATGTTTACGCCCCCTTTCACCATCTAATTTCAAATTGTATTTCAACAATAAAATAATAAGTTAACCATTATAAGTAATTTCTCGACTGTGAAAAAATTTCTAATGAAAAAATATCGGGGGGGGGGGGGCAGGTTCGGGGGGGGGGCTCAGTGGAAAAACGTTGGGAACCACTAATGTAGAGATACGTATATGTGATTCAACTTACTTGTTGCGTTTCCATTCATTGCTGTTTTCCTCTGTGAAAAATTATTTTTCGCTTCTCATCCTTCCCACTTTTATACTTGTAAACGTACTTCGAGTTTAAGTTCATTAACCTTAAATTCTGTTGTTCTGTTGTTGTTTTCGTGGCCATTCGGCACCGCCATATTGGAAGGACTTCAATTTTTTAAATGGAAAGAGGGCCATATAAAGTATCAAACAACAAGGATTTTTTCGAGCAATATCATACACTAATTAGTTTGTGCATATCTCGAACGGTTTACAGCTTACAGTACTTTGAATGGTAACCAATTCGCTGTTCGTAGCAGTTAACAGATGACTACAGTGGCAATGAACATAGATCCGAAGTGGCGAGATCAGAACCAGTTTGAGTGCTAAGGACTTGCTTTTCTCGCATTGCGTTATTTTTGTCCTGTAAGAATGCTATCTGTGGAGCTGTGTTCATTGCCATTGTAATTATGTTCTGTTACAAACAGCGAATTTGTCAACCATAAAAGTACTGTAAGTTGTAAACCGTTCTAGATATGCACAAACTAATTAGTGTATGATATTGTTCGAAAAAACTCACTGTTGTTTGATACCTTACGTAATCCTCTCTCTCTTCATTTGAAAAAAAAATGATGTCGATCCAATATGGCGGTCATGATTCGGAAGTGCCATAAAACAGCCCTCCTAACCCGATTTACATAGTTGAAGTCAGAACTATTGTACCCCATCTATTTAGAAAAGAATCGGTCTTGGAACTATCAAATTATATTGTACATGGCGTTCCCACATTCATGTCTCTATTTAGTTTTCCCATATTTCTAGTGCTCATTAGCAGCTAAATTTTGTTTCAACATCCTATATTTATCCCTACTTTTTGCAGTAGTTGTTTTATTTTGCTAACGCAACGGCGAAGTGAAGAGGTCTACTTGTGAGCTTCGGGAGCAATTTTAACTAGTCAGAATAACAGTTAAAACTGTCACCTGCAACCGTCATTACCCGGCGATTGCAAAAGGAAATATTTATTGTAGTAATAGAGAAGGAATTCAATACAAGGAGGAAGGTTCTTAGGTGACAATTACTAATGCGATATAGGTTTCAGGTGTTCATGGAATTCCTTTTTGTGCGTCATTTCTTTTGAAACCAAGAGGATGTTTGATAATACGTGACTTATTAACTCGCGCACTACCAAGGTATTTTTTGTAACGCGGACTACCAAGGGGAGGTCATTTTGTGCCCACTTCTTAAGATTAAATATATCTCGCAAAAGAGACAAATTAATGCCGACATATTTGTGGACTTTAGGACATAATCACTAAACGATTGCGAACAAAAAACAAGCAATAATTGTGCTGTATAACAAACATTCTAATAGTGTATGTGCTACAATTAAACTTACTACACATAACTGTTTTCGGACTGCGAGTTTTCCTCGCGATTTTACACATCACTATCTTCGGATTGTGTGTTTTGTTCACAGTACGTCTTGTATGGCGTGGAGGCTCAGACACGTATGACCGACCAGATTTAGCAATGAATATGTCACCCTGTAAACTATCTTTTTCTGACACGTCGTCACAGAATGTGTCATTTTAGTCACTCAAACAATCAGTGTCGGAACTTTCTCCACAGATATCTTCACGATCTACGACAAAATCCTCGTCTTAACTTATTGCTGAATCATTATCATCATACTCTCGTGCAAAATCAAATGACAGCTTCATCAATTCTTCTATGTCATACCTCTGTAACGCTTGGCGAGCCATTTTGGCAAAAGAAAACTTATGCGCTAAATAATAACTCCCAACAACGTCCAAAAACTCTCACAAAAATCTACAGTGACTGAAGCGAACAGTACACGTTATAAGACTAATCGCCAAATTCAGAAAAGGCGGGAAACAACTATTTATTATACTGCGATCTGGGAGTTGCACTTCTAAATGTCAGTCACATCTACCAACGAGGGGGTACTTTGTGCCCACCAACTTAAAATAGCAAATATATGAAACACACGTTCAATTTGCATCACCGTAATGTATACGCTTTAGCTAAACATGGTGAGCAATAACATTTTTTTTTCAATTTCAAAGAAACTATTAGAAGAGTAATTACAAGAAACATACTGTAGTGGGCACAAAGTACTCCCCCCCCCCCGTTGGTAGTGCGAGGGTTAAGCTATTGACGTGTGTGAATATTGGCTAATGGTTTCTGATATCCAAACATATAGGTTTACATATGAGAGGTGGTCTTTTTCTCAGGTTCTCGTATGCAGGTGTTCAGAAATTGATATTTTGTATCGCTCGAGGAACAACGGATGTTGTGACCAACCCGTAAAGAGATGACCACCGCGGGAGAAAACTAGACTGTTATATGGTGTTTACGTCTCACTTCTATATATATATATATATATATATATA
>JAGDQP010006734.1:29948-48290 GCA_022664845.1 Lepisma saccharinum | reverse complement strand
GCTTTTATATATATAGCGCCGTGAGAATTGAAAGGATCGTAGAGTCACAGGCTAGGGTGGGAACTAACCTAACACCTGCAACTGGACTTCCGGTAATTGCAATGGTTTGTCAGGTGTTGAAGAGTACAGAAGGTAAGGGAACGGTTCAACCGATAATGCTCCTCCTGTGCTTCCCAAAACACTGATATTAGACCAGAACCGCAACTCCGATAAATAGGTAAAAATGGTGGGAAATTATCAAAAACGACTTCAGACGTGATCAAACACCTCAGAATGAGTTTCACACACCATAAATCACCCAAAACCAGAATATGCAAATTAGGAGGCGGGGTTTCCAAAATGTCATATGATGTCTCCCCTTTCCTACTAAGTCAGATCAAAATTTCTAAAAGTTTCGCATTTGTTCGCAGCTGGTTCATTAGCTTCTAACGAGCATATACTTGAGTATATCAAAAGAATAACACTTTAAACTCCTTTTATGGGATTTATTAACAATATAAATGACGGTCTTATTCAACAATTTTTTATATTTATCAAAGGCTAAACTTGTATATCGTACGGAATTCGATATTACGCACTTTTCTGATTACATCCCACTTCCGATGAATACACACAAAATTATCAACCCGTTGATCGTATCTCTAACAAAGTAATGCTTCTCCACGCTTTATTGTAATGATACAACAGGAATGACAGGATTCTGTACTATACAGTGTTTGATAACAAAGCATACATTTAGTGAAACAAAAATAACGTTAATATTGTTGGAAAATACCGGGGTACCCCCACGCATCGCTGAGCTCAGAACGTTACAAATGAATTATTTTTTTAAATTTTTTTCTTTACAACACTTTTGCTAGCTTTATTTGCTACAACGACAACGTACTTTCACGATATAACATTTAGATTATTTATTCCAGACAACCTAACTTTTCCTTGGTGGCTTGCCTCTGGTTATCTTTAACACATAATTTTACATAGGCCCGTCGACCTTAATATTGACTACTAGAATCAGGCACGAAATATTCTATAAATCACAAATATAGATCTGTTCAACCATATACTTTTTTTTCACAGCGTCACTTGAGCTTGTATTAGTATTGTTTGACCTTGCTTAAAGTTAAACATAACTCGAACGGAACCTGAGCAAAGATTTTTTTTTCTTCTTAGCGAACAATACTATTATTTACTTTTCCGAATTGCACTTGGCGCACATTTTCAAGCTGCCCTTGGAATTTAACTAATACTCAGTTATTTCCCGTCCCGGAACATTCACAGATGTTGCCGAGCTATTGTAACATGTATTTATAGTGAAACAAAATTAACAGTGCTATACTCTTCCGTGATTACGCACTGATATTTTTTTTCAAGGTCACATATGTAATAATCCTACCAGACTAGTTACTGATCGATGCACGGATATTACGTACTCCAGCCAATGATATAAACACTAGTCCATTACAAATTTTCATTTTCTCGAACGT
Organism: Lepisma saccharinum; assembly: GCA_022664845.1. Classification (NCBI taxonomy): domain Eukaryota; kingdom Metazoa; phylum Arthropoda; class Insecta; order Zygentoma; family Lepismatidae; genus Lepisma; species Lepisma saccharinum. The sequence goes on along the minus strand of JAGDQP010006734.1, from coordinate 46,806 downwards.
ATGTGCATTTATAATTCGACGTATACATGAAGTATTACTACACACACTATTATATTTCTGTGCAGCATATAACGTTTCAAATATAGGATCCTTTTCTTTGCTTTCTTTATTTTTTACTTATGTGCTATATATCATTTTATTTTAGGCCCACTTTGAATCAACCTAGCTATTACACAAACAGATCATGTTAATTTATACGTCGTAAACGTTAACCAACAACAATAACAAGCTGTTTAAACAATGCTTGCGTATCACGTGACCGACCGAATTAAGACATTCCTGGTTCCACTCGTCACGGCGCGGATACGATAATTGCGTATTAATTTTTCGTCCAGTTTTGTGCACAAGAATATTAGATAAATATTTATAAATAAACGCATTCTTCACGATGCCGATTATCTCCACAGACATCCAATATGGGTAAGAAAATAGGAAACAGACACATTACCTTAACAGCGGTATCTCACGTCCGTGAACATTGAGCTTAATAAATACTTTCCTTTTTTATGTATTTCACAGTTTGTCACGCCTTTCTTTTTATCTCTACATACACAGGATAGACTACTAATCCACTTCCGTAAATTTCCGTCCATATAACACTTGAAGTACAACTATGGGATAATAAGTCACCACTACGTACTGCACACCGCACCGTCCTTAAGGTCACTTACACCATCTACTGTTCGGGCGGATCATCGTTGCCAAGTCTGCCGGCTGGATTCACATGTCCACGCTGCCGCGCTAACTCATTATTTCCAGCGGCCGGATTTTCATCCCAGCTTGTGTACGCACACAAATCTATGAATATGAAACGCACAAAATCAGGTGAGCTTACTCCTTGTCCATAACAAACATGTGAAGGGTCATGCGTGTCCATCACAATGTAGACGTGATTAAATTAATTATTTGTCCATGCTTCTTTCCTGTTGTAGTTTGCATATCGATTGTCAATGGGTAACAGAAATCACTGGTTTTCTCTTATTCTAATATTGAGTCACCACTGAGCTATTGTAACACGTTCCAGGCGTAACCATTATTAATTGTATTTTTCTAAACCTAATACAGAATCCTTAAATTAAAGTTAATTAAATGAAATCAGTTATTATTGGTACTCTCCCTATTTTCCAAAAACTTCACTATCACACTATGGTTCATCCTGGCATGTCTGGATATGAAAGTATAAATATATATACACCCTCCTTTCCAAAAGAAACCGAACGTTTAAAAAAAAAAAAAAAACAATGTACATTTTGGAACAAATCATTTTTATTAATCAATGTATTCCCCTTCTGCATCGATACACATATTTGCACGCTCCAACAATTTGTCAAACGACTTCTCCATGTCCTTTATTGGAATGGTCTTTAGGACGGCGGTCGTCGCCTTCTCAATGGCTTCAATCGATGCGTGCCACTTTCCTTTCATCGCCAAATGCAGTTTCGGGAACAGATAGAAATCGCACGGAGCGAGATCTGGTGAATAGGGCGGATGATGCAAACGAATAATGTGATTTTTGACCAAAAATTCAGTTACAAGTCGCGAACGATGTGATGGTGCATTATCGTCCAAAAGAGTCCAACTGCCGATTTCTCGATATTCGGGCAGAATACGACGAATTCTTGCCAGCAAACGCTTCTTGACGCCCAAGTAAAACTCTTCAGTGACTGTCTGGCCGGGCTGAACAAATTCTTTGTGGATAATTCCTTTTGAATCTTAAAAACAAATCAGCATCACCTTAACTTTTGACTTCACCAAGCGACTTTTTTTGGGTGGTCCTTCATCCGGCGCTCTCCATTCAGCACTTTGCCGCTTTGTTTCGGGCTCATATTCAAAACACCACGTCTCGTCACCAGTTACAATCGATTTCAAGAAGTTTCGATCCTGCCGAGCACTTTTAACAATGTCTTTGCAATGCGCAATTCGATCAACTTTTTGGTCTTCGGTGAGTTTGTGTGGTACAAACCGCGAATTAACCTTCTTAAGGCCCAAAACTTCGGTCAAAATGCGGTATGCGGTTGTTTGAGGAATGCCTAATTCCATTTCAATAACTTTCACCGACGCTTTTTTGTTATGTTTGATGAATTCACGCACTTTTTCGATGTTTTCTTCCGATAATCCGGTTCTGGGACGGCCTGATCTTTCGTCATCATCCAGCGTCTCTCTACCCGATTTGAATCGCCTGAACCACTCGTAAACTTGCGTACGGGATAGACACTCATCACCATATGCATTTTGTAGCATTTGGTGCGTTTCAGTAAAAGGTTTACCCAGTTTAACACAAAACTCAATTGCAGCTCGTTGTTTGAAACTCATTTTCCGACCGATGTACACAACACACTGACAGTTGAAACGCAATAACTTTGTTGCCGTGCATCCAAATGTCATGACATTTATACCAGTTGTCAATGAGGGACTACGCCATCTACCGGTAAAATATTACAACAGATGGCACTAGTGGTACTATTTGTTTTCAAAAGTTCGGTTTCTTTCGGAATGGAGGGTGTATATATATATAATTACGCCCAAAATTATATCAATTGTGCATGAAACTGAATTTCGGGAGGGCTTCGGACCCATCCCATAAATACGTCCTTGGGTAGGCATGTATTTTCTCTGCAGCAATTAACGGCTCGCAACAATAAAAAGAATAAGAAGTTAAAGATTTGGAAATAAGAGTGAATTCTTATCACTCGTTGCGGCAAATTGCAATTTCATAATATGAATTTTCAACAATGAAAGGAATAAGAAATTGGCATTTAGAGCAGGTTATTGCCATTCCTTCGTTCGTGCGTTGTGGCAAAGTTTCATTTCTCATTTATACGAGCTCAGGCATGAATTTTCTATAATAATTTAAGCGCTCGCAACAATGAAATTAAACATTTGAAAATAATTTAATTCCTAGGCTTTCAATCGTTGTGTAATGTGGCAAAATTTCATTTCTTTACCATTCAGAATATAAAGTCGGACCATGAATTTTCTCTTCAACAATTACACGCACGCAACAATGAACTGAAGGAAATTCTCACTGACCCATCTGCGTGTACTTTTTCTGGAAATTCGGATTTGCGTAAGTTACCATATAATTTCTTTCAAATAAAATAACGTATAAAAGATAAACATTGTAGCGATATCTAGCGTTGGAGATGTAGATGAATTTTGAGGTGTTTTTCAAAGCTGATAATTATAAAATGCGTCATTTGCCTCAGTGTTATGGAACAGAGCTATTTATTTTGTGATAAAATATGAATTGATTGATGGTAGTCTTGATTGTAATAGATGAGTTAGTATGTTTGATTTCCTTGTTTCAAATTTTTATGTGTCATGAACGTATATCAATTTTATGAAGTGTTCACTATCTACTCTGTTGAAAGTTCGGAATGTATCCTCTGCGGAATGCTTTGGTTAAATAAAACATTGTCAAAACATATTCGTTCTGAAAAAAAAGAGGAGAAAATGGAATCAGTGTTGAATTGGTAGTTAATAAGCTAATACTATTTAAGAAAGTAAAATTGTAATACTTTTCTGTATCTAAATATTAAACGAAATAAAGTAATTGTAATGGATATGGAACAGTTGCATTTTAAATTGTATGTCCCTATTATTTATTACAGTAGAATTTACAGCAGAAGAAAATTGTTTCTAATAAAAGCTTGATTTCGCTCGTAAACATTTTTTTAAAATTCTTCTATGTAGTCAGCATTTAAGAGGAGCTTTCGAAATTAGAATATGTTTTAAAATTGTAAGTATGTAATCAAAACTTGATTTTTTTCACACTTACCTCAGACTAATTTTCAACGTAATCATACATTCAGACTTATCGTACTATTTGACAAAGTTCTGGACCCCTCGTTTTACAGATCCTCCACTAGTCCATTCAGAAATGGGGTAAGACTTGCATAGATTATTGCGTGAGAAATGTAGCAATTGTGCATAAATTTTGTCAAGTAAGCGACGACGATCATGTTTGGTGAGTTCATGAACTCAACGTAGTTAATCATCCTTCAATCACAAGACACGAGCGCCTGGTTCGTTCATATTTATTAGTTCCAACAGCATTGCTGGATATTAAATTTTCTGTAAACTTCCTTGATTTGCTACTATGGTCGCGTGTTTTGTGTTGAAAACTCTGGCTGTAGAAATAACAGGTGGCGCAGTTTCTATTTTCTTGATGATTTTAAACTCAAACAACTGCTATCGCCAACGAGAATTAAGTGACTGATTGGCTGATGTGCATTTCAGGTTCATTCTGCGCGGGAGCGGTGCATAACAAGTAGTTAATTCCAAACAGCCCACGCATATATATGAAATCCCTTTCGATACATCTTCATTTTACACATGATCTGTTTGATTTCGTATTTTATATACTCTTACATTAACTTCTATCAACAAACGAAAAAACTTACGTTATATCTGCAATTTGTCTCACTAACTTAAATAATCATGGGCTCACCTGTCACGGCAGTAGCCGTAAGGGTGCACTGAAGTACAGATTAAGACAGCTACCTCCATAGTTCCTTTCAGTCTCAGCCAGTTTTTCCAAATGTATGCATTCGTTCGAATCTCCCCGATCCCTCAACTTCCACGATATCAACATGTCACCTAATATTGCCATCCTGGAGGTATATTTCGGGTTGTTTCTATAACAAAATCATAGGCTATCACAGTGAACTAACATTTATTAATGAAAACTATTAATGTTCAACAGTCGACTACTTGCTGGCACCCGACGACCATCTGGATTAATGCCAGCTATAGCCGCTAATTACCAGGAAGAAAGGAACTCTGTCACCTGGAACAATAACAGAATGCACACTGCACTAACATTGTTGCAAGAATTGTTCGGAGTGTGATTCTTCTGCAACCACAATTTCTGTTGTATTGAAGTTTAATAGCTGAAGATTTTCTTCCTGTGTAAATTATATTCGAAGGGAGTCCACGGCTGATTTATTTTATTTAAATTTGTGGGTTGTGCCGGCAGCTAGGGTTAAACCTCTGCCGTTTCGAGCGGTTCATTATATTGGAAAAGGATATTATAACAATACAGCCTTGTATTCATCTTGAATAGAGAAAAACACAACTTTTTGACTAAGCTGATTATACTTCAATAATACAAAAACAAAACTAAAGCTTAACAGTTTCGGAAGTATACCATCTCCTTGCTTGCTTGCTTGCATCATTTTCTGTTTTATAGTGCAGTCTGAAGGAGGAGGTGGTATAATTCCGAAACTGTTAAGCTTAAGTTTCTGCTTGTGTTATTAAAGTATAATGAGCCTTGTCAGAAGGATGTGTATTTCTTCATGAAAACGGATGCATGCTATTATTCAAAGTATTCACATCGACCTCCATCCGAACCTTAGCTGTTTATTAGAAAAAGAAACATCATGAATTGGACTCGGATTTAACAGACCGACATTTACCCTATGGTACGAGCACTGACGGCGATTTGCAAAATTAATTTGGGCGAACAGGATGTGCAAAGAAGTGCCTTTTTTCTATATCTGTCCGGGCACATGTAAGCATTGTTTACATTGACACGTATAGGGCACTTTGATTGGCCAAGCTGCTACACGATCAGGTACATTAGATATAACACCAAAGTCCGTCAAACTTTAAATAATTATGTTTGGAATAATGAATGTTCCTATGTCTTGAACGTGTAATATACTTTTGAAACGATACACAGACAAAATCAATCTTAAACTATAAATAAATGTAAAAACGATTTTAAATGCTTCAAAATTAGATCTAAACATAATTATAAAGACGTTTCATCTCGAAAAGTATAACGGGTTTCACTACCATCCATCGAGTACCAAAATTAATTGATTGATTTGAAATAATGCATAGTTATATGAAATTTTGAGTAACACATTGACATTACAGACCAAAACTCAATATAAATACTTCCCAGATGAAAACCTACACCCATTCAAATGAGTAATCCGAAAATAGGTATCTTTACTATTACGGAAATTAATATTGTCAGAAAACCGAAGTCGGATCATGCTTCCGGATAATGAAGTCCCGATCGTCACTGGAGATACAACACAAAAGAAGCAAATGAGGAGGTGAGGCAGATGAATTACTTTAGGTAAGAGTAAACTCCTCGACGAGGCAGAACGTCTTTCCAGTTTTCAGTTTCATTTTAATTAAGAGGTAAGTTTCTCTCTTTATATATATATATTGTGGACAGAGGGGTAACACACTTCGGAGAACGCCACTGAAATCCCCAGACGGGAAACAATTTGAATTATCACACCATAGTTCATCGCTCCAACCAGGAAGAAATTCCAATAATTCTTGGGCAGACATAAATACGGAGGCAAGAGAAGAAGAGGGGGAAGAGAGAACTGAGATAGCGTTGACAGACGATTACTAGCAGGTCTACTCTGATTCGATCATAGACGACCCTTCTCTTCTAGGCAGGTCATTCTGCCCGTCGATCTATCCATCTGAGTCGCCCGGTCTGCGGGCCCTGATCTACCATTTAAGCCATTCGTTGACCTGGTGGTTCAATGTCTGGGCTTCGCTGTTGAGCTAACAGGCCAGTTAGCTCAGGAAGACGTCCCTCCCTGATTTGGAAGTCCGCCGTTGGAGCGTTGACCCATTCTCGTCTGGCTAGGATTCAGGGTAAGTGGAGTTCTGATTAGAATGTCTTGGTTTAGCTATTCATGGTCGTTGGTGGGATCCATTCTGTCCGTCAGCTATGATTAAGCCCATAATTTGTGAAAGGGCAATAAATCCCCTATTTTTGTAATTTCCTTATTTATCATTTATTTATGCCTAGTGTCACTCCTTTCAGTATTATTTGCTTTTCTGTAGCTACCAATTAACCCCCGGTGCACATCCTGTATTCGTATCTTTAAGGTAAGAATTTTAGACGCACCAGGCGAATGTCAGGATGATGCTCAACCTCCGATTCCCGGTAGAAGGAGGCGCCGGGTGACGTGATGCTTTGGTATCAATAGCGGGTAGCGTTCGTAACTTGACGTTAACCAGCGACGTGAACTAGGGCACCGGCCACGCCCACTTCGTGAAAATTAACGAAGCCTGCCGAGTGAATAGTCGTCTGCATGCCGAAGGATGATCACGGAACAAATGAATGCGGCAAATGTTTACGGAAAAACAACAACATTTTTAAAGTTTATATTTATTTGAAATGAAAAGCACTTACCTTATTTATACCGAAGAATCCATGTGTTGAGGTTATAACGTAGGCTGCGCTGAATTCCCAGATGAGATACAGATAAGTGAGAGGAAGCGAGTTAAAAAAAGTAGTGAAGTTCGATCATGCGAAATACTCCAAATATACCCTGAGAGAAAAATTGCTGAATTTTAGTCTAGATAATCCGGAGTGGCGAAATTTAGCAAGATTCTGCATCACACACAAGATTTTCTAAACCAGGCTACGTCTTGGTTTGTTGCTTAGCCATGACCAATCTGTACAGCCGCTAATAGACGGAAAATCATGTCTGCTCCTCGTTAGCACTTGCAGGATACAGAAAATCCTTTTAATGCAATTTCAAATAGTTTTCTACGGATACTAAACAGTCCCACTCCTGTGTACGACCCTTACGATCTGTACGATCTCACAGACTAGAAACTACGTAAATGGATTTTCCTTCTGCATAGTAAAAATTAACTGTAGACTGTCTGGTGATGGCGCGTTGTGGCTGAGAAGCAATTACCGTGTATTACAAGAAAACAAAATAATGGTTTGTGATAGTTATTTATTATTTCTTGTCATAGTTCATTACTTCGTTACTTGCTAATTACTCTCCTTTCGATTTTTTTTACTACTAGGTGTTAATCTTCCTCTCTTTCATTTCTGCATTATCACCTATCCCCCATTCGCTATCTACTATTGTTGTAGTAGGAGGAATATGACTACCATAAGATCCATGTTAAAGATCAGTTCGCGATCCATGTTAAAGATCAGTTTGCTTGCTGCAATAAATCATACACTTGCTCACGCAAATTAATGCGGGCGTTGAAAACCTAACGGATTTTTGATTGTTAACTTCAAGTCCAACCAGGATTACCTCGTCCCGATCATATAGCCGCGGTCATGTTAAAACTTACGTCATTACCATACTCAGGTTTATAATGTATGCTCAGAAACGAAACTTGTGGTTTGATAAGGAAAATACATATATAATGTTTATTGCTAATGCAGATAATTAGAAACCCCGGCCTGACTTAAACTCGAATCGCCATTACATGATATTTGTCTTCCTACGAAAATTAGAAATATAAATCTCAACAAACTTCTGCCACATCTCATTGCTTGATCTTAGCTTGGAGCGTCCATAACAGTTACGCCATCCCGCAAAAATCGTCCTCTTCAAGTAAACATTAACTTCGTCGAAATCCTCAGGCCCCTCTGACTCCAACTCAGCCAGTCCGGCCTCGAAAGCGATTTCCCACGCAAAGCTTCTCCAGCAATCCCTTGTTGCTGGCAGATAAACGAAGTTGGCCTTGTAAACTTCCACATCAGCTTCCATTACGCCTCCCCGGACCAAGCGGGACTCTGCAAATCTTATGACCTCAAACTTTCTGAGCTCCCACAAGCTTAAGCAATGAAATTCTTTAATGAAGTACAATTCGGTCGCAGTATCTCGAGTTTGAACTGATTTTCTGCTTTCGTCCTTGTCCAGCCCCTAACCTCGCGCACAGGTCGATGTCCGGGGTGGCCTTAGACGAAACTAGAAAAATTAACTGTTTCATAGTCAATACAATGACTAAGTTCCCAGCCCAGAGTGGCAATAGCTTAGTGAGCTGCTGGGAATTTTTCTAAGTCCCCATCCGAGTGGGACCTCAAAGTTTTCTTGCTTCCTACATTCTCGACAGCTTTTACTACTCCTCCAACTCAGGTATCCCAGTGGTAAAGTCAAAAAAGATCAGATAAGAGCCCACAAAGGCTCGGGCTGTTCATTATATACTCTCCTAGCTCCCGCACTTTCTACGATCGGCCATACTCGAGCAAGCAGACGCATACATACGAATAGTTCCGAACTCCCGGCAGCCGAGCGCAGCCGCGAACCCATACAAAAGTACACTTTCTCCCAACGGTTTCCCCTTCCAAAATTACATTCTATATATACATATCACAACCCGTATGAAAATAAGAAGGCTATTCATTATAGTGGCCTTCATTGAGTATTAAAATATACAAGAAAATTAAGAGAAATTAATTGAATCGAAATGATGTGAATTTTCGATCACATCACAGTAAAAGTAACACTTTCAGTTATCCTAGTATTCTTCATGAACAAAAGCAATAACTATCATATAACAAAGAAAATATACAAATGCATGACAGTTTCTAATATTGTCATCCCAAGGATGTCTTGGTCTCCTTCTGATTATATTCTAACCAGAATATAATCTTCGTTCCCCCCCCCCCCCCCAACCGAGCTACGTGGCCAGCCCACCTTAGACGTCGCGAGTTCATTATTTTTACAACATCTAGTGAATGGTACAGTCCGTGAAGTTTTTCATTATGCAGTCCCCTCCACTCTCCAATCATCTCGTCTAATGCATTCTGCATGCATGCATGCATTCCCTGCCAATGAGCATAGTTCCGTTGTGTTGAAGCATTATATAAGCATGAAGGTGTAATTTACGCTAGATTTTTTAATTTGATGAAACCTAATGTATCTTTTTGTATCATTTCTTTTCGGATTCGCAATGGGTAGGTACGTGCGTTCGAATCCTGCTGCCGACTTTCCTGAATGAGGTTCTTCAGTTCACAACACAAACTTCAGGATGGTAACTTAACTAAGACACCGTCCGCTACCTTCGCATACCATACCATATGGACATACAATGTTTCATAGATGTCTAAAGACCCTAAAATTTGAAAAATATCCTAACCGTTAGTAGTTCCTAAGTTTAAAGTTGTCGAACCGATAGGCCGTAGCTACGTTATTAGAACGTTGGCGTAGCAATCGGAAGGCCCTGGCAGCGTCTTTCCTGCCACAAGCCAGTATCTTTGCGATCTACTGCTGGAAATTCTGCAGAAGTTGAATCTTGATATTAGGAACTGTATTGGAAATTCAACTGAAGGCGCAAGTAACATGCAAGGACAATATTCGGGTTTTGCAAGACACCCAAGTACCGTATGCCCTGATCAGTTACACGTGTGGTGTTACGCTCACATGCTTAAAAAGTTGCATTGATTCTGTGTCATTATTGTTCTGCTGAATGACTGTGCGGTATTTATACGTGAGTTATCTGCGAATGGACATTTGGAAGATCAAGTGTAAACAAAGGTGTCTTACAGTTATTGTAGAAACACGATGGTGGGCCAAACGCTCTGCTTTGGAGAAAATGTTTGGCCGTTTTTCGAACCCAGAAAATGCTAGAGTTGATCATAACAATGAAGGAGATTGCTTCTACAGAAAATATCAAACCAGAAAGAAGCTAGGTAAAAAGGGGAAGAATATATAAAAGGTCTTCTCAAGTTTAAAACAATTCTGACAGCACAAATATTCTTGAGAATATTTCAATTGACGACCTCTCAGTGAAACTGTCTCCAAACACAGGGTGCTGATGTATTGCAGTCATATCGAATGGTGCAGACTACTCCCCAACTGAAAGAGCAGAGAGCTGATTTTGAATCAGTTAAAAATGCAGCGTTAAGATTTGCAGATTGGGCCAATAACAGATTTGAAGAATTAGAACGTGATTTCTGTTTCTACTGACCTGCCGACAACTCGCCTTCGGAAGTGCAAAAGGATGTTTCCCTATGAATGTGAAGATGAAGCTGCTGATCCAATGAAGCATTCAAAACATTATTGGATGCGGTAATTTTGAGTATTTCTTCAAGATTCAAGAAGCAAGATACTTTATGGGCTGATTAGTCGTGTTTGGACTAAAAAAATGTAAAGCAAGTAACAGAACTTCCAGAAACGGCTTGTGATAAACTTACGTACCTTCTGAAAAAAATCAGTAAAGAAGATTTCAAGGATTCTACAAAAGAACTCTTGGACTTTTCAATCCTTGAAAGTCAGTCTTGCTGACGAGTACAATCGAGAAGAAACGAACGACTGATTATGTAAATGGCGCAAGTGATTCAGAATCAGAAGAAAATACATTTCTTCACAAGGAAGGCGAGTGCAAAACGTGTGGCAAAAATTTTCCAATGTGCTGCTTTTTAGTTTTGCAGAATTATAATCTGTACAGTAATGCTTATCCAGGTTTGCTACTAGCATGTCAATTTCTGTTGACTTTGCATGTAACTCCGGTAACATGTGGAAGAAGTTTTTCAAAACTGAAATACATTAAAAATAGGTTAAGGAGTACCATGTCTCAGGAACATTTGGAAACATTTATGTTGATGTCTATTCAAAAAGACTTGTTAGAGAATCGTTTCGAATGAAAAGGTGATAGACACTAGCATCAAAAAGTATTACACTAAAGTATCTGCTAATTTTTTAATAGAGCATTCGAATTCCTTGAACTTTGTGTAATACTTTGAACAATTCAGAATTATTTGCTGATAAAACAATGAAAAGTTTTAATTGTTAACTGTTAATACTATTGAGTACTGGCTTACTGTACAAAGAAAAGCGCACAACTTGATTTGTGAGACCGGGAAACTGGGACTGTCGGCCCAAAAGGCTTTTGCCACTAACTGGGAGGAGACCGCTTAATTCCTCTTGCTAAGGCTTAAGGGAACCGACCGGAGTAGACGCCTAATGTCCAATCCATACGTTCACGTCGTGGGGCCTGTTAGTACCCAAGCAACTGCTTGGTGAACGAACATGGATGGGCTGCTCACCAACCCGCATTAGCAGACAGCGTGGTGAGTCAAATGTCAGCACCCCTCCTTTCTTTACACATGATGGTACAAGTAAGGAAACAGCGTCGGAGGGCTTCATTGCCCGGAGGACGGAATGCAGCTGGGAACGGCAGCGGCCAGTTCTGCAGGAAGTCAGAGGGTCAAAATGCCCAGGTTTGGACTGTAGACTGCCAGGACACCGACACGGCAACTCGAACGTTGGCGACTCTCACTGTCACTCACTCACAGGAGAGGACAAATTAGAAGAATTGCAGAATGAACTAACAATGATTAAGTGGGACATCATAGGACAATCAGAAGTCTGGAGGAAGAATGAAGAACAGTTGGAACTAACGTCGGGGTACACGTTCTACTTTAAAGGAGAGAAAATGGAAAACCGACAGGCGTTGGCTTTATAATTAATAATGACTTGAAGTCACTGATCATTTCATTCATTTGGGACCCTCTGACCACCCCTACCTCTCAGCCATCTTGGCTCAGCTCCGCTTCGCGCATTTAAAATGCAGCGAACTAAAAGTGTTCTCCATGGGACTGGGGCAGGCCATCCCCGGTATTCGTCTCCCAGCTTCGGCCCCGAACACGGAGTCGGCAGGGCCTGTTGTTTTTCAAGGTATTGTTTACATAAAAAGAGAAAATAATAGCAAAGAGAGGGGGCCCGGGGAAGTTCTTTTTAGGCTGGCTCCCGCTGGCAAATCCAGGCCCTTTTTCCGCGAGTGGGGGGAATTTATTCTTTTATTTTTTCTCATTTATTTTTCTTTTCATTTCAGTTTACAGTACGCACATACATGGACCTGAGCTGTAACAAAATACAATCATATATTAAGTACACTGGTGTTAATGGTTTAATGTATTAAGTTTTTATTATTTATTTGGGTTACATTTTACTATTATTTATTAATGTTTTTCACTTTATTAATTCCTGTTTTTATGTTGTGACCAGTCTTTTTTTAAGTGTCTTCCTCACTAATCCTATATATCGGTATAATTAGTCCTTACATAGTTGTCTAGTTATTATTGTTAGTATCAGTTTGTTTTTCATTTATACAGTTAAAATTACGTTATTTAAAACACTTCCCGCACTGTGCTATCTGTATAACTATCTTAATAAAAATTTATATTTCATTTTCCGTAATCTACTCATTAATGATATATAAAATATTTCTAGAATAGAATCAATTCAAATTCAAAATACAAGGACACTAAACAATCATTCATTTATATGGACTTCAGTTCCTCTATCTATACATTTTCAACCAAAATAAAAATTATCATCAACAAATTATCACAATAAGTATTAAATAATAGTTTACATTTAATTCCCTATGAATTGCTCCGTATCAGAATTTAATTTTTATCCTTCACCTATCTACTCTAAGCTAATCCTAACTATCCTAACCTTGCTTTCACTCTCATCATCCATTCTCACCAGGGAAGTCAGCCGTTAAAGTTCATTCCAGGGGGCTGGGACACACCCTCCATATCCGTACAGATTGGGGCCTATTCTGGAAGTTTCTTCACAGCCGAATCTTCAACCACACCGCACATTCACACTACACTTCATACTTCTTTCAAATTGCACATCACTGTTTTACTTTACCAATCCAGTTACCTCGGTACTCCGCTTACCATCCATATCCATAGGATTGGTGGGCAGGCACTGGGGGCTTCTTCGCGGATGACTAATCATCGTTAATGCCGAAAGTTCTCGCACTTCCGCAACGCTAGACGGCTGGCCTCGGGACACACCTTTTTCGGTTCGCGATTTAGCGTCGAGTCCTCACAATTTTGTCAGAACCACAGCCGTGGAAGAGATGTCGAAGTCCACAAAGTTCGTGTGAATTCTATTATGCGAGTTTCCCGCATTCAGCTTCTCCCGCACCGCGTATTCCTCTTGGTACCCGTGTCGCGCGCGTCACACATTCTTCGACTATGTTATTTACATTATTTACAATATGCATTGTTTCCCGTCTTCACTCCTGGTCATATATGTTCCTCCTCATTCTCCTCATATAGATTTCTTTCTCCTTATATGAGATGATGGTAGCTAACAAAGCCAGGGAGGCTCTTTTGATGTCATCTTCGATTATTTCGTGTATGTCAACGTTCTTTAGTTTATTTCTCAAATCCACAATTCGAGCATCAACAGTTCCATTCGCCTTCACCTGATTTTCTGGGCAATGGAGGACCACATGCTCGGGTATTGAAAGTTGTCTGCAAGAACACTCGGGGTATTCCACTATCTTTAGTTCATGTAATTTCGATTTGTATGGTCCATGTCCCCTTAGGAAATGCATCTAGCCCTTATCCGGATTCCAACTGGTCCATTTTAAACGTTGTTCAATCAGGGGTATTATTCCGTACAACCTTCTCGATTTTCCGGAATTTTGCCAATTTCTTTGCCAAATTTGATTTATTTTATTATCAATGTCTTTTATATCTTGTGGAATTTCCCGCAAAATTTTCGTAGCTCTTATTTGGTTTTCATGCTTTATCCAGTACTGAGCTGCCATTTTAATTGCTTCTAGATGCAAAGGTCTTATCCCCAGAATGACATTTATGGCTTCCCCCAGTGTTGTATTATATGCTCCAGACATTCGCAATGAGATGGTTTTTCGAGCTCTGTTAAGTTTTAACGCCAATGATTTGTTTCCTTGCAACCGATGTGCCCATACACTGGACGCATAGGTGCCAATAGCATTTACTATCTGGGAGTTATACAATTTCAACATTTTTGGGGGTAATTTAAATTTAGTGCTTGCCAATGTTATCTTATTTCCAAATTTCAAAATTTTATTAGTAGTTTCCTCAGTGTGGGCGTTATAGTTCAGCTTTTCATAAATTATAACCCCAAATATCTAAATTTATCAGCTCTTTCAATAGTTTGATTTTCATACTTAATTGTAGGATTCCGCTCCAGCTTTCCTTTAAATATCAGTTAGCCTTATTAACTGAAATTGTAAGTTTATTTTCATTACACCAATTCCCTAATACTGTGGTGATCTTGTTTGTTCTAATCTCTAATTGTCTTCGCGTTTTCCCCTCCACAAAAATAGCGAAGTCGTCTGCATACGCTTTTACCGATGTTACCTCTTCCATCCGATCCAGAACTTTGAGACAGGGGCAATGCATATGTCCCAAAATATTGGGCCATATACAGACCCATGTGGACATTCTTTATTGGGTGATCTTGTTATTTTCTCTCCCGGAGCCCTAAATGTAATCTTCCTGTCCTGGCAGTAGTCCCTCAATACCCTAATAATATATGGCGGAATTTTCATTTCAGTCATATTATTAAATAGCGTAGGCCACCAAAGGTTATCGAGGGATCCTTTGATGTCTACATATAACGCAAGTACATAATTTGCGCCAGAGTTGTTAATGTCTGTACATAATTTGTTAATGGCGTCTTGCGTAGACCTGTCTTCTGAATCCAAATTGCATGTTATCATTTTCTAAATCCGTTCTGCTTACCTGTAACCTTGCTATTATAATCTTCTCAAACAGTTTACTGATCACATTCAGCAAGCATATTGGGCGGTACGATCTAGGATCTGTCTTAGGCTTCTCCAGGCTCTTCAGAAAGATAATTAAGTTCGCTTCCTTCCAATTTTTTGGGAAACGGCCCTGCCTGATAACATTCATTAAAAAGGCGAGTTAAGTATGGAACCCAGATTTCTTTCGAGTTCTTATATATCTCCAATTTTATTGCATCCGGTCCTGGGGCTTTCTTCGTTTTCAAAGATCTTATAGCTATTTCTAGTTCTGTGTTCTTAATTTCCGGTATTTCTTCCTCAGGAATTTGTAGATTATTCATATTATCCATAAGTTTTCTGATGTCTTTTTGTTCGTCTGTTTCGTTATCTTATGTCTTTTGGGATTAGTTCTTCTACTAAATATTCCGCTGAGTCTCTCCAAGTTTTGGTATTCGTTTCATCCTATTTTTCCAAAGTTGATATACTAGTTGGTGATAACTTTCTCATACATGTTTTATTGGGTTTACCCAGGGGTTGGTTGCTAAGTTTCAACAAGACTGTTCCATTTTTCCGTTTTCCTTTGTACTAATAGCTGTTTGTAGTTGTCCTTTGATTCTCTATATTCGTCTTTTTTTTTCTTCTCAGTTCAGGATCCCTTGCCTTTTGGTATGCCTTCCTTTTGGCCCTTGTTATGCGTCTAAGTCTTGTGAGCTCATTGCACCAGAAAGGTGCATCCGCCAAATGTGTGTTACCCATCGATCTGCCCGGCGGCAGCGTCGCTTTTATTGCCCGAATTGTGGAAAATTTTAGTTCTTCAGCCAAATTATCTAAGTAGATACTTGGTGTTATTTGTGGTAGTATCAAGTTTGCTTCAAATTTCTCTTTGTTCATCCGCGAGATGTTATAGCTAATTTGTTCACCTTCTTCTGCAATGCTCCGTGCTGCTTCCGGTTCAGATACCGAGACTCTAAACTTGATTGCATTATGATCACTACTGGTATTCCCGTCCAATATTTGCTTTTCGCTAATTTGATTGGCCAAATTGGTAGTTGTAAGCGTCACATCAGTGTTTGTTCCGGCACCCGCTCGGCCCCGAAAGGTTGGGGAATCTCCTTCCTGGTTTGCTATTACTAATTCATTTGCCATAATTAGGTCTTCAAGGGCTTCGCCTCTCCTCCTGTCTCGATCTGTTAGCACATTACTGAACCACATAGGGGATTTTGCGTTAGCATGCATTGTTATTAATATTTTATGATTTGAATATTCACTTATAATGGTGTTTAGCTTGTCCAAAAAGGGTTCATTATCATATTGGTATTGGCAATAAATATTTATTATTATTTTTCTTTTTCAGTTAATAACTCAGCACAAGTAGTCCACTCATCTGTGTGCTGATGAATCTCTAATAGCTTATATTTTTTGTTAAAGTTTACAATTGCAGATTTTGGTTTTTGAGTCTTGTTAGATATTATAATTTCAGCGTTTGTGGATAGTTCCGTTAATCGGCCTTGATAAGTGTACGGCTCTTGTAAGCATAAGATGTCAATTTGGAGTTCTTCTGTAATCTTTCTTAATTCGG
>JAGDQP010006734.1:8471-29548 GCA_022664845.1 Lepisma saccharinum | reverse complement strand
TCTTGCAGGTTTCTAACCAAATGTCTCAAGGCAACAACTAAGATCTGTGGGTCTTCTAATATTGATAATTTGTATGCCTTTTCTTGTATTTCATAATTCCAATTTTGGGTCATGGATGGTTCCTCTAATGTTTCTTTCCGTTTGCTTTCTTGTTTTCTTGATATTGTTTCCTCATTCACTTCTTTTTGCGGTTTTCTTCTTCGTTGTTTTCTACCCCGTGAACATTCGGTTCTGCCAAGATTTCTTCTTACATGTTCTTACCACGAAAATTCGAATCTTCCTTTATTCCTTCAGCTGATTCAACGCATTGATTTCCAGTTCTATCGCTTGTTGTAAAAAGTTGCAGCCATCTTCGTCGCCAAGTTGTCTTTTTTCAGTTTGCACCCCAATCTCCTTTTTATTCGTTACGTTAAGTTCGTCCTCGTTTTTGTTTTCCCTTATCCTTCTGAATTATATTAGCCTATTCCTGTCTCTCTTCTTTTGTGATGGAGATTTGTTTTTTACTTTTCTTTGTTCCAAAAATGTTTGATATTGATCGTCTTCTAATGTATCTGTTGCGTGACTAATCTCCATGTCCGCATTTGAATCTGATGATATTGTTTTCTTTTCGTCCTCAGAGTCTGAGTCTTGTATCTGGAGTATTAATTTCTGCTGTTCTTGTTCATGGAGAAATGTTTGTGTCTAGTTTTCTTCTTGGTGGATAAAAAATATTGAAGCTTCCTTTATCGCTACTAATTAGTTTTTTCATTATTCGTTTGTCTGATAGAAACATTTTAAAAATTAATTTATCTTCTTTATTATATTCCTCAAATTCTTCAAGGACTTGGTCCGGATTGCACCTCCATAATCCCATACAAATGCACGGGATATTTATTTCTATTTTCTTCGCCAATTTGACTCCAGTCACGGATCACAGAAATTGAAGGAATTCCAGATAGAATCGCACGGGTAGTAGTAAAGATAAACAACAGATACTGTATGGAAATTATGCAAGTGGCTCAACAACCTCACACCCGGAGGAGGAAATCGAAGACCTATACGAGGAGATACAGAAGATTTTGGGTAGTAGCAAATCGCATTACAAAATTGTATAGGGGAGATTTCAATGCGAAAGTAGGAACCAAGCAGAGTAGTGACACGAAAGTTGGAAACTTTGGATTTGGGAAAAGAAACAAGAGAGGGGAGAAGTTAGTGGAATTCTCAGAAGTCAACAGATTGTTCATTTCCAATACATTTTTCAAGAAACCGCCCCAGAGGAAGTGGACTTGGAAAGGCCCAAATGGGACCAAAACGAAATAGACCACGTTCTATCCAATAACAGGGAAATTCTGCAAGACGTGTCTGATCTGAGCGGTTTGAAAGTCTCGAGTGGTCATACGATGGTGAGATGTAAGCTGAAACTAAATACTAGACTTGAGAGAAAGAAGCTTATCAAAGGAAAACCGCCACTTTCACATCTGGAAAATCTAGGGAAAAACAGAGATATTCGAGATAGAACTAAGATTTAGCGCCTTGGAAGAGTTAGAGGATGAAGAAGACATCAACAGCAGAAATAAAATACTGACTGGGGGAATACGAGAGACAGCTAAGGAAATAGCAGGCACCAGAAAGAAAGGAGAGCAAAATCTCATAAGAAACTAAACTCTTGATGAAGAAAAGAAGAGGAAAATCACACAAAGAGGATTGAATACATAGAACTAAATAAAACCGTAAGGAAGAAAATAAGAGAGCATGTAGGAAGATATAACGAAAATCTAGTTAGAAATACAATCGAGGAAAACAAGAGCCTGTAGAAAACCGAACAGCAGCTAATGATAGGGAAAAACAAATAATTGTAGTTAAGAGATCAGACGGGACGGTAACACGAAATAAGGAATAAAGTATAAAAATATTTGAAAATTTCTACAGAGAATTGTACTACTCCGAAGAAAAACTAGGAAATGAAGACTCAGAAGAAAATGGTGTAGATGTCCCAGATGTAATGAAATAAGTGGATAAAGTACTTCGAGGTATGAGGAACGGAAAATCGCCAGAAGATGGGCTTACGGCACAGATGTTTAAATGGGAAGGTGAAAGAGGAACTGGCGAAATTATTCTCAATATGCCTGAGGAAGAGAGTACCCAGAAGTTGGAATAATGCTGTTATAATTTTGTTGTACAAGAAAGGGGCAAACTACAGACCAATTAGTTTACTGTCAGTTCGATACAAAATGTTTACCGAAGTTATTTTGAATCGTATGGAACAGGTCTTGGATTTTATCCAGGGAAGGGAACAAGCCGGATTTCGTCATGGATTTAGAACTATGGACCACATACAAACATTGAATGATGTTATGAACTTCCACTAAGTTTGGGATTCGTAGAGTTTGAAAAAGCTTTCGATTCGGTCTCCTTGTCAGCAGTACTTAAATCACTTGAACATCAAGACCTCGAAAGTGCATACATCAAGCTACTGCGAAACATTTATTCGACTGTCACATCTGTCATTAGACTACATCAGAAAGTGAAAAATTTAAAGTTGGAAAAAGGGTAAGGCAAGAAGACTCAATTTCTCCAAAACTGTTTTCTGCGGTCCTGGGGAGAGTGTTGCAAAATTTAAACTGGAACTAAAGTTAATGGTAGAATCCTCATCACCTACCGTTCTT
Organism: Lepisma saccharinum; assembly: GCA_022664845.1. NCBI lineage: Eukaryota > Metazoa > Arthropoda > Insecta > Zygentoma > Lepismatidae > Lepisma > Lepisma saccharinum. The sequence continues at coordinate 26,903 of JAGDQP010006734.1, read as the reverse complement.
TGATGATATAGTCCTGTTTGCTTCAAGTGCTGAAAAACTAAATACCAGAATGGAGAAACTGAGTAATGAGAGAAAATAGGCCTTAAAATGAACTTAAGTAAAACAAAAGTAAAATACAACCAACATGCTGCAAATAGGCTAATCAAGATTATCGGAGAGGTAATAGGCATAGTTGAAGAATATGTTTACCTAGGCGAGCTGAATACATCGAATGCCAAGTTGAATGATGAAATAAATAGAAGATGTAAAATGGCGTGGAGTTCGTTTGGAAGACTACACTTTATTTTCAAAAGCAAACTACCAATGTGTTTGAAGGTAAAGTTTATAATTAATGTCACTTACCTGTGGTGATGTACGGCTGTGAAACTTGGACATTGAATGCGCAGACGACCCAAAGATTGAGTCACAAAGAGCAATGGAGAGCTGGATGCTAGTAATAACCAGGAGGGGCAGGAAGACAAGTGAATGGATTCGCGCACAAAGGTAGATGTAAGCAAGACTGCGAAGAAGATGAAGTGGAAATGGTCAGGTCACATAGCTAGACGAACAGATGGAAGTTGGACGACAAATGTACTACATTGGATTCCTAGAGAAAAGAAACGTTGACTTCATGACAAGTCTACATTAATAACACAGACCTTTGGCATAGTAGGAAAACTTAGGCCATTGGCTCAGCCAAATCTTCCCCGTTGGCATCTGAGTAAGGTGGTGTTTTAATGTCATCTCCAATCACGCATTGTGTTCTTGGGTGATTCATGTTTTACATACTTATACTTTTTTTTCTTTTTGATCGATGATATTTTAGAAGTGGCTATTAATTCGTCATCCTCTCTGTTTGCTTTATCTAAGAATTCTTCGAAAGACTTCGCCCATATTGGTTGTATTTTTTCCTTTGTCAATCTTCCTCCCTGCTTAGAAGATAAAGGTAGCTGAACTTTCTGGATTGATTTCATAGGAAGGTTCACGGAAGAAGTTTTGTTATCCATGGAGTTTATCCATCCTTCCTCCTCACTGGAATCTGTAGAGAACATGTACTCCTCCTCGTGAAATCTGTTTTCTCGTCCACATCATTTATCCTCACGTGCAGCGAGGAATCTATCATAATCGGTGTAAGATTCGCAGAATTTGTTGTTACATATGATGGATGGGTTATGAGGAAGATTGTCTTTTACTTCCATTTTGGTGGTACTTCCTAGTTTCGTTCCTTCTAGCATCATTTCGTGTTCATTTGATAATATCTCCTGCTTGACTCCACTCTCTGTCATCCGTTCCCTTGTGGACATGGATTTTTCGTTTTCTTCCTTGTTTACATCGGATGAGTAATTTCCTCCGGCACAGGCTACTTTTTCCAATGAAGAGTTCATCCTGTGCCTCATCAAAATCTTCATTGCCTCCCAATGATGTATATAGTTCTAATTCCTTATTATGGTCTGCTTCCTCGGTATCCTTAGTTTCTCCTTTAAGAATCTGCTTCTTTTTTTCCATAATCTTGTTCAAACATATCTGGTTTTGTTGTGGCATAGTGCACCACAACTCCTCCACCTACATTTTATTGTACATATTAATTATATGCATATTTACTTTATTTTGAAAATTTAGTTATTAATGATAAATTGTATGTATGTATGTGTGTATTTGGTTTTTTCAAAACTCGGCCGGGGATTTTAATCATGTAAATATTTTGTGTATTTAATAATCAAAGTATGTATAATCCTGTTTATAACTTCTGTATGCCTGTATGTATTTCTTTCAAATATCTTTTCAGCCGCTCGTGGATGAAGCCGTTCCTAGCAGAGCCTACGATTTCTCTCGGTCAGACTATTTTACTTTTTCATTCTTTCTTGGTATATAGAAAAAACTCGGGGGAAATGAATAGCCGTTTTTTGCTTGTCGTTCGTTTTTTGTGTTGAGCTCGGGCTGCTTTGTTTCCTCTCCAAGGGCAGTCGGTAGGTAGGCTTTCATCATATCACCATATAAGCTTTAAAAATTTAGTGGAGGAGGTCGCAGATTTCAGTATTAATGCTGACGTCGAAGTAGTAACGATGAGGCCCGGTGCTCGAGTCCAGAGAGCTGCCATGAATTGTTATTCGCCGAGTTATAGAATTAGGCAGCGGTGTATGCAGGTTTGGTAACTATGAACATTACTGCAAAGTTAAGATTTTGGAGGGCTCACTGGTTACACTGTCAACTCCCATACGATTCACTAGTTTTTTGTTTTTTTTTGCCATGAAGGATTAATTTTTTGCTGCGAATGCGGGAAATGTCATAACTTTCTTAATTTGTTGGAAGCTAATTTTTTGCGACCGCGACCGTTCCCAGGGAAGAAGCCAGAAATTATTTTTTTGTGGGGAAATATGATGGATTCCTTGTATGATGTTTCATTCTCGAAATCTAGCGATTTTTGTCTTGTTGATGAATTTTAAAAGAATTGGGAAGCAGAATAGAGGGTGATTATACGAGAGATTATTAACGCTTCTCAATCCCTGTGTCCTTAGCTTGGTTATTTCTCAGTCGACGCCTTGTTGGGGAATTAAGTAAATTCATTCATTACACTCCATGCCATCCCACATGTAGGCCGAACAGAGTAAATTAGAGGTCATTAAATTATTTATGTGTATTATGGACTAGCTTTGAATTTCGTGCAGATTGATGTAAAGATTTTTTTTATGTAAGAAAGAAATAGCTAGGGAAGCTGTCAGATTTTCATTTGTTATCCTTTGAGTGTTTATTTCAAACCTGTGCGTTCCATGAAGTAAGTCCAGGTTCATAACCAGGCCAAAAAGGGAAACAGACATTTGGACAAAGCACTGTTTTAAATTCATAGGTAGGCGAAGGGGGCTCATTGCCGGCTCTCTTTTAGTGGATTACCGTTCTCATTTGGCCAAGAGTCTACTACCGACTCTTGGGTAGACGATTATATCCCCGTAGAGCTACTATCGCTCTGCGCGTGGGTTGGGTGGTTCGATATTGGGACTTGGGGGGATTTGAATGAACAAGTTTATTAGAGCACACAAGGATCTTCACTAAACAAAGCATTGAACAAATTAGAGCAAGCAACGGTTTCTGTAAATAAAAGATTATTATATATCTCTCAGAAAAACTGCATGTCACTTGTGAGACTAAGCTTTGATCCCGAAACCTCTATAAGAATAGACTAGATATTTTTATTATTTGGGTAAACAGCATTATTTTGAATTATGTATTTCTCCAGCACAGGCTACTTTATATCCTACTTCACCGCAACCGAACCGTAATATATGTATCTGCAAGGCGGATATGTGGATTCCGTTACGTATCTTTTGGTGTGGCCGTGCGAATTGCCTACCAGCCAGGGCCTGGGAACGAATTTGAATATTAAGTTGTACTTTGATCGTCTGACGCTCGTTCAGTCATTGCAACTGTTTTGTAGAGATAATTTTGGATCATTAGTACCCTTTGCGGTTTATGTTACCTATTTTCCTGTGCCGACCCGGATAAACTTGTTCCCGAGGCAGTGGGTCACCAGAGACATCATCCCACTGATATTTCGAGTTTCTTGTCCGAAATCCTTTAAGGCCGCACGTAACCAAGTAGACAATAGTTTTCTCAATATTTTTCCGAGCTTACCGTTGTCATTAGCATTTCTCTATTCTCAATGTGCATATAGTATAAGCTAAGTTATCACATACTACATATGGACTGTGTGAGGTATTATTTTCAGGTTTTGATTCTTCTACGTGTGTTACTTCTCCTTCATTAGTTTTTACGGTCTCGGTCTCAACAATGAAGAAGACAAATATAAGTGACAATTCAATGACCTTAGAACAAACGATTGTCCTAAACTCCTCAGTTAAGTCGGGTTCGTTTGCTATCCTTCACTGAACTTCTGCTCTCAGGATCTTGATTATTATCTCAGATTTCTTCATAAGTTGAATATGTCCTTTAATTTATTGATAGTTTCATTTGCTGATGTGGTTTATACCATCATGACTTGTACCCATTTATAATAAGTATCGACCATAAATAGATATTTTGAACCAGCAAAATCAAAGAAATCAATAAGAATTCTTTCACAGGGACAGGATGGTTGTTTCCAAGAAGAGTAATGCTTCTGAGGCCTAATTTTATTTTGAGACTGACAATTATAATATTGATTTAGAAAAGTTTCTAATTGAGATGTTAACTGGAGCCACCAATAATAAGCTCTAATTATTGCTTTAACTCTTTTGAAGCCTAGATGTTGTTCATGTAAGGATTTTAGAAGACTGTTTCGCATTGCTGAAGGAACAACTAACTTAGTGTCTCTAAATAAACATTTATTGTGTACTCAGCTCTGGATTTAAAGTAATTTTTATATACCATATTTTGTTTATTTTTCAATAAGTGCTATGGTCAATACTTGACCGTCCAATCATAAATTTGACTTAGTATAGGATCTGCTTTAGTTTCTTCGTGAATACGAGATAATTGACTGGAATTATCGTTAACATTTAAAACATAGAGCTGTGATATTTCTGCATCATACGTATTATCATCAGAAGGTAACCTAGGTAGAGTTGGCCACTTGTATATTTTTATTATATATTATTTGTAAGAGTGCCCAGATAAAAATAAATACCATAAAGACTAAACGGGGATGTGTTGCTTTTTCCTCGCCAAATATTAACGTCACAGGTATGGAATCAGTTAAAACCATAAATGTTCTTCCGTAAAAGTATTTGCGAAACTTTTGTACACCGTATATTAAAGCAACAGTTTGGATTAAAAATATTGAGTGTTACAATTAAATATTAATTGCTTTATATTTTCAAAATCTTGTTGATGTTCTTGTTTCCACTCCCACTTTGCTTCTTTTTTCAATAGTTGGTGTAATCTATGTAGATGGTTTGTTAAAAGAGGTATATTTCTGTGATAAAACAAACATCCCAATGAAGGACCTAAGTTGGTTTACATTTGTCGGAGGTGTACATTCCAAAATAGCCTTTTGATGTTTTATTAAAGGAAGAAAGCCAATGGCTGATATACTATGGCCTAAGTACACTATTTCGGTTGCAAAAAATTGACATTTCGATATGTTTACTTTTATGTTACGCCTTCTGAATTTTTCAAGTACTGCACGAGCGTTTCGACAACGTTCCTCCAAACTCTTTTCCCCAATTACAACATGGTCTTAAAAGCTTGGACGTAGGGGAAATCCACTAATGTAGTGTCTATAAATCGTTGGAATATAAAAGGGGACGATGAGAGTCGAAATGGTATTCTTTTATTTTTATAGTCCCGAAGGTATGTTTAGTACAATCAATTTCTGAGAATCTTCATCCAATTCTAATTGCAAGTTTGCTTTATTTAAATAAAGGACTAGAAATTTATTGACACCTTGCAATTTGGTCAGTATATCATTGCCCACATAGGTAGTGGATAATACATATTTCTGACCCAATTATCTACCGTAACTTTAAAATCAAAACATATTCTGATTTCTTGTTCTTGCTTTTTAGGGACTACTTCAATTGGTATTGCCTATTCTGAACATGTCGGTTCAGTAATGACTCTGTAATTGGTCTAAGCATTTCTTAACACTTTGTTCAAGACTAAAAGCTATTCTATAACATTTTGGAAATATTGGTACAGCCTGAGGATCAATTGAAACGTTCACTTTGCAATCTTTAACTGGTTGCTGAATGTTGTTAGCAAACACATCCGAACACTCAGCTAATAAATTAATTTTATATCTATCAATTCAGAATCCGTTACTGTTAGTACACTGTTACTTCCTTTATTTGTGAATAATTGTCTCCATGTGGGCCAAATTACTTCAATACCAGTTCTGCCTAGTAGTGTATGCCCTAAATTTCCTTCAAAAATATAACATTTTAATAGGTATTCTTTATTTTCTAAATAAGATGGCAATATTACTGATCCAAGTGAATGTATCAATTCTCCATTTGAAACAGTTAACATGTTCTTGTGATATTTCCATTTGCGTATTTAATGAACGAAATACCTTCAAATCCATTAACTTTACACAACTAGTGTCTTACTAATATTCGTTTGTGTAAAACAAGATTGAATATTAAAATCCGATATTTGGTTGATATTTACTTCATTATTTAATTCAAAACCAATGCTTTTCGAAGAAGGTGTTTTTAATGGATAAACTATTTGATCTAGGCTGATCCAATATCTTTAATATTACTAGACTTGTGTTTAGCAAGCATAGAAAAGTTCTATGAAAATACTTCCTAACCTACTAGTGTGGTTCATGGCATGTAATCATCTAAACCACTTACATCTTTCGTTAAAAAAATTCCATTGTTTATTGGTTACTTCTAAAACTTGCTTAAATTTACACCAATTTCGAGCTTTGTCTAATATTTTAAAGACATTGTTTCGTGTTCGCCCATTTGTGAATTGCATTCTAGTCAGTGCCATTCTGTCTTATCTAATTAAAATTAAAGCTTCTTAATAGGATTAAAAGCCAACGTGAGTTCAATCATTCCTCGCCAAAATATATATTTGTTAACTCGGTACTTTGTATAGATACAGACCTTCCAAGCTAACTTACGAGGTAGACCAATTAGCCATGCAATTAATAAAATGCATTCCAAAAACAACATAAACAGCAAATCATGATAAGCTTCAGTTAGATTAGGTTACATTCATTCTTTATTTATCAAATAACAGATTAAGATAACGTTAGTTTAGTTTGTGTTAAGACAGATTGCGTTAGGTTTAGTATTATACACATTGACGAATCTAGCTTGCAGGTAATGCAGGCTTGCAGGTGATTTTACGCGCAAAAGCGTTCTTAGTGACGGAAGAGTTGATTTTAAAATACTGTGACACAAAATAGTTTAACATTCTCATGCACAATCTATGAGCTCCAAGTACAGTTCATGCAAGCATACATTAAGCACTACTACAGTAGTTCAATATGTACACAGGTACAAAACACAATAGACAATAACCGATGATTCGATTCATGACACATTAATATCCATTGAAGAGCGCAGAAATCGATAGTAAAATTAGATAAGTTTTCATTACCTGTTAGTGAAGTATTTTCCTTAGATTATCATGCCATTTTACACATAATTGCGTAATTCCTTATTCTGCAGACGTTCGTGCTTTCCATAAATTGATATGTGAAGTATTTCTCGTATTTAGTAGTTCCATATATCCTACAAAGTAAATTCTTGCTAGTTTGTTGATTTCGAAACGTTGCAGAAACGAACGACATGAAAACAAGGTTGTTATATAAAAAAGAAGGATATGGTATAAGCTAGTCTTGGTCTTTATTAATGGTATAAGCTATCCCTACTGTAGTACAAAATTGAAGCCAAGAAACAAATGAACGCACTTGGTAGTTAATGGTAACGGGTATTATCCGCCATATTTGTCTCCCACTTACAAATATTAATTTTAAATTTAACATATTATTTGTTTTTTTTTCTTTATTAAACTAGAATTATGGTAATATGTGTTGCAATTGGCTGCATAAATTATAGCAGCAAAAAGCAGGAAGATATCACCTTTCATAGGTAAAATATATCATTTTATTTTTTGGGTAGTTATGTGATAACCTATTAGTTTCTGCAATCAGCGTATTTTAGTAAATAAATCAACGACTTAATGTTTACTTTCTGAAGGATATATTAAAAATTAGGCTAGAAGTTTTGGTAATCAACAGATGATTTATATCTAATTAAGATAATATATTTAACGTACTTTAGCTTACGTTGGGCGTGATTTTTCCGAACGAAATAATTCGCACGCTCATGAATCGGAATCATATTAATGCTACTTCATGGCGACAGGTGTATTTCCATATGATATCACCAGTGCTAATTTGCCCCAAAATTAACTGACAGTATATCGAGTGAACGATAGCGACTGAAGACGTGTTTGATGAAGCCAGATTAGCCTTTTTTCATTGTACGTTACGAACAAACATCATCTGTGACTGCTCCATTTATGGTTCGGCGTCTCTTTAGTATACGTCGGGTGTTCCATTTGTAACCATAAATGGAGCAGTCACAGGTGTTGTCTATTAAGGGTGATCTGTATCGTGTAAAATAAAAAAATATCGAACCTGGCTTTGAGTAACCCGTCGTCGTTCGCTATCGCTCACTAAACATATTGTAAGTGATTTACCTCCCTAATACTCTCAAACATCACACAATTATCTCAATTCCTCCTGTAAATTTCTAAAAAATGGTGCGTCACTACTATAGTTAACCCTTTTATACATTTTGTAATGATACATGACCGCACCTAACCTCCACGTTCATATGGTCACTAATATAAGATAATCTACAAAAAGTGCAAGAAAACAATTGCGTAAACCGCTCGCCTCCCATGAACACGTAATGTGTGTGTTTTAAGTGATTTTGGTTTGGTTTTAGTGATTTTAAAATTGGTGCGTCACTACTATAGTAATGCCCTAACTTTACCTAACCTCCACGTTCATATGTTCAGTAATTTAAGATAATTTACGAAAAAGGAAATCGATTTTGGTTTGGTTTTAGTGATTTTAAAATTGGTGCGTCACTGCTATAGTAATGCCCAAAATATCAATGGTGATATGGGAAATGAACAAGTCACTGACGTAACATTACCGTGATTCTGATTCATGAACCTGTAACTTATTTCGTCGGGAAAATCATGCCCGACGTAAGCTATAGTAATACCTGTGGTTCAAAATGGAACGTCCGACGTATACTAAAGAAATGCCTAGCAAGGAATAAATGGTACCATCATGATAGAATATTATTTTGTGGAAATTCTGACAGAAAGTAACATATGAAATGTATTTTGGATTTCTTTAATATGTGCCGAACGTTATTTACAAAGTTGAACAAATAACTTGATCTAACTTCTGTTCTCTATGTATATGTCACTATAAAATATTACTGAAATCAACCTATTATTTAAACAGAGTCGATTGCAAAGATGTAGACTTAGGTTAGACCACGGTTTAAGCTAAGCTGGTGCATTTGAAAATTGATGTTTAAGTCTAGGCCTAACTTAAACTAAGACTAAACTCCATCTTTACAATCGGCCCTGAAATTGGGTTAAGTAAAGAAGTTCTTGATGCCAAGCTTAAATAGTTCCTCATTTTGCAGTATTGTAGATTGCGCCATAACAATGTACCAGACAGTATGCTATAAACAGAATATAGCGAAACTACTCTTTCTGCGGATCTTTGAACATGATGGACTTTAGATACTGCCCCGAAGACCAAAGTAAAATATAGTACATATTTAGCTAACCTTAACACTAATTTTACCTAACCTAATGTACTGTGCCTGATCTTAAGAAATATCCAGAGTTCAATCCTGTACACCAGGGGTCTCCAACCTACGGCACGCGGGCTAGATCCGGCCCTTGTATCGCTTTTGATTCGCACCGAAATAAATCCAAAACTACAAATGCAACTTGAAAAATGTTAAAGTATTAAAATTACTACAGTAGTTTTGAGTTTATCATTTTTAATACGTCCCTAGCTCTCTTCTTACTTTGCATTCGGCTTGCTTACGAAAAAAAAGAAGCCGGGAGAACTCTGCTGTAGACTAATAAGAAATATCGTTATTCAGATAATCCCAGTCATATACACAAAGATTTCGGGAGATGATTTATGACAAAAATTAGAATAAAATTTCTATAAAAATGGATCCGATTTCGGTTAGTTATGATCGATCACAGATAACGTAGTATGTTTTCTAAATGATTCGGCTTAGACTAAAGCGAAGGATTGAATAGACAAGCTTATAGCAAATTGTCGTACAATTGATATATCGCTTTTTGATTAGCATATCTTGAAGCATCATTGTGAAAGTCAGTGTTTATAATAATATCTCTTGAATAAAGAAAAACACCGCTTTCTGTCTAGGCTGAGTTTATTTAATAACAAAATGAAATTTATATGTTACAGTTTCAGAAGTATATCACTTCATCTTCAGACTACACTCTACAACACTGTAGAGTTCAGTCTGAAGAAGGAACTGGTATACTTCTGAAACTGTTACATTTTAATTTCGTTTTGTTATTAAATAAACTCAGCCTTGACAGATAGCGGTGTTTTTATTTATTCAAGATGGATACAAGACCATATTGTTGGTAATATCCATCAAATCTCTTGTATATTTTTTGTTACTAATATACGCACATATTATATTTATAGAATTCCAAAAAGAAAGGTACTACGCGAGGCTTGGATCAGAGCTATTCGTCGACATAATTGGAATCCAAGTGCACACAGTTGTGTATGTTCTCAGCATTTTCGTGAAGAAGATATAGACAGGACATCTTTATCATGTATCAGATTGCTGGATAACGCCGTACCATCTATTTTTCCTGGTTTTCTTGATTATATGGGAAAGGTGGATAATTTATACGTATATGAATATTCGTGTGAATCATTTCAGTAAAGCCGGAAGCTAAATAATTTAATATATAAAAACTTAATATTTTGTTTAAATGTATCTGTAGTAGTGCTGAGACAATTAAAGTAAACTTGTATCTTTAAATTCCTTGCTGTAGATTGTTCGTTTTTGATTAAAGAATGGAAAGTAACTGATCTTATGTCAGTTTAGGAAATGATGGATAAACTAGGTTAGAGCAATTGTATCAAGAACTAACCTTGTATATCGCTTGTACAATCACGTATAATTCATTTTCTATGGCACCCTGCATGCACATTGTAAAGACACTTGATGTAGGGTGATTGGGCTTTTTTTTTTTTATTTAAGGACCCTCCTGCCACCCCTACCTCTTTGCTCTCTTAGCACAGCTTTGTTTCGAGCGCCTGAGGGGCGCAGCGAATCTAAAAGGGATTCTCCTCAAAGCTGGGGTAGGCCATCCCCCAAGTGGTCTCCCTGTCTCGACCCCTTCTCGGCGTCGAGACACGGAGTCCGTAGGACCTGAAATTGCATAGATTTAAACTGGTATCCAAAAAAAAGATAAAAAAAGAAAAGAGTATAGGAGGACTGAGGGGGGATATTTCTGTAGCCCAGTTCCCGATGGATAAACCTGGGCCCTATTTCCGCGAGTTGGGGGGAAAGTTACTATTTATTTTTTTCTACTAGCAATGCATACATTATTTTACATATACAAGTGACTTGAGCCATACAAACCTCAGTTATTTATTCATTTATATCTGTTTGTGACATTATTATTTAAATTTTTTATTATTGTCATTTAGTTCTTATTTATTATTTGTGCATAACTCTGATTTGATTTATGAGAGTTTTAGATTTGTCTGTTTTTTCTTTCATTCATTCATACTTTACTGTTTATTATCTTTATTATTAGTGTTTTAACACAATTGGAACTCCTATTCTGTATCCGTTCTCTAGTTGAGCTTAGAGAGTTTCTACTTTACATTATTTGTCTTTCTTTTTCTAATTCTAATCTTTACTCATTACCTAATCTGTACTACTTGTAACTACCTTTATCCCAGCAAACTATATGTCCCCTAGTATCACTAACTGAATATTTTATAGAAAACACATAAAGTCACATTCATTCCTCCATTCATACTACCATTCATTCTGTACGCGACTCCAAGCCGGTCGAGTTGATTCAGGGCCCCGGGCAGCGGGATTTCTCCTCCAGATCCATGGATCGGGGCTGGTTCCGGGAACTCCTCCTCTTCTCTCTTCCAGACTCGCCGCGTCCATCACCTCACATCACACGCATTTTCTCACTTTCACTCGCGCACTCGCTGCATTATATTTCTTCCGCAGTTTTTAAGTTCCTGCCATCCAGAGCTGGAGCGCTGTCCTGACTACAAGTCGGCAGCAACTCTGGGAGCGAACAAAAGGTTTTACCTTCGATCATACGTACAACATCGTGAGCGCTCTGTTATTATTAGTTTTAGGTATTTCTGTCTTCTAGGAAATGGGTACGCGATTGCCACGACCGTGGAGAAGATCTAAAATCCACAAAGTTCGCATGACATCATTCAACCATTACTTTAGACTGAAATATCCCTCTTACACTCACACTCGCCATGCATACATAATACCCGATTCATCACCAACGAATACACAATCGACCGACCGAACGAACGAGCGAGCGAACGATCGAGCGGACGAACACATGGTTACACGGACACAAGGAATCTAGTCTATATACATTTGCTTGAGTTTGTTGCTCAGTAGTGTAATTCGTAGAATTATTTATTGTTTCGGTTTTATTGCCTATTAATATATCTCGTTTTATATATATGCGAAATCCTCGCCGCGAGTAGATCCAGAGAGTTCCTAGTTTCCTCATTTTCCATTATGTCTCGTACTGTTGTGTCTTGTAATTCCAGTCTTAAATCAACTATTTGTTGTATAATTGTTCCTTCGTTATTTACTTGGTTTTCCGGGCACTCGAGGACCACATGTTCCGGGGTCGCCTCAAGACCACACACGCACATCGGGGAGTCAACTCGTTCGAATTCATATAATTTGCTTCGGTACGGCCCATGGCCACTCAGAAAATGTACAGCGCCTCTGCTCGGGTTCCATCCTCTCCATTGCAGTCGGTTGTGTATATTTTCTATTATTCCATATAATCTTCTAGATTTTCTACTTCTTTCCCAGAGGTCTTGCCATTTAGATATAACAATTTCTTCTATTTCCTCCTTATTGTTTGGCAAGGTTCCTAAGATTTCCGTAGCTCTTATTATATTATTTTTCTTCATCCAATACAAAGCAGCAGACTTGATGTTCTCCAAATGCAGAGGCGCTATTCCTAATATTATGTTTAGTGCCACCCCAGGTGTAGTTCGATATGCGCCGGACATTCTTATTAATACAGATCTTTGCGCGCTATCCAGTTTATCTGCTAAACTCTTATTTTCTGTCAGCCTGTGTGCCCACACACTAGATCCATACGTGCCGATTGAATTAATAATTTGGTTATGATATAATTTGATATGTTTTATAGGCAGCCCGAATCTTGTTGTAGCTATTGAAGTTATTTTATTGCCAAATTTGATTATTTTATTTTTCGTAGCTTCTATATGCTCAATAAAGTTTAGTTTTTCATCAATGATGATCCCTAGGTATTTAAATGATTTAGCTCTTTTTAAGTTTTGATTATTAAATTTTATTATAGGGTTTCTTTCTAGTTTATTTTTAAATATCATGTACTGAGTTTTTTCAGCAGAGACCGTCAGTTTGTTAGTTTCGCACCATTCATGTATTGTCGCTAATATTTTCGTTGCTTTAATTTCCATTTCGCGTCTGGTATCTGCCTCAACCAATACTGCAATGTCGTCCGCATAGGCGATAATTGACATTGCTTCCTTCATTTCGTTGATCTTCTTTATGCAGGGATCGATGCAGATGTCCCAAAAGACTGGGCCACAGATAGATCCCTGCGGACATCCCTTATTCGGTCTCCGGGTCATCTTTTCTCCTGGGGCACGCAGGCTGACTGTTCTGTTCGTACAGTAGTCCCCGAGTATCCTTATTATGTAATTTGGTATTTCGCTCATCTTAAGGTTTACAAATAGGGCCGGCCACCACAGGTTGTCGAAGGCTCCCCTGATGTCAATGAAAATTGCCAAAACATATTTACCATCTGCCCCCCTCACGCCATCACAGAACTTATTCAGAGCATCCTCGGTTGACCTTCCTTTCCTAAATCCAAATTGCGTCTGATCTTCCTCAATTCCCTTCCTAGCTGCTTGCAAGCGATTTACAATTATCTTCTCTAAGACCTTACCAATGACGTTCAGAAGGCAGATAGGTCTATAGGATCTTGGACTAGACCTTGGCTTCTCTCTGCTTTTCAGAAAGATTATTAGGTTGGCTTCCTTCCATTTTTCCGGGAATCTTCCCTGCCTCAAGCATTCGGTGAGGAGCCTTGCCAGGTACGGGATCCATAAGTCCTTAGTCTTCTTGAGAATTTCTGATTTAATACCATCTGGGCCCAGAGCTTTTTTATTTTTTAAATTTTTTAGGTGATTGGGCTTAGGGGCTGAAGGTATAATTTAGTACTAAAGATTTATATTTGCCCTGATTACAGGTACCGTAGTATTGATTCCTAACATTAATAAGGCAAAGAATCAGTATATTTTTTGACGGCTTGGCTTCAGGTAGTCTCCTGAATCTTTCAACCAGTCACAATATGCTATGAAGTTTAAGTTTACACCAAATCCTTATGAAAACGGGTTGAATCAAAAGTTCGTCATCCATGAAACTTGTTTACAATATCAAAAGGGTCTAGTTAGCTTCATGCAAGTGGTCTTTACATTGCCACTTTTTTAGGTTCCTTGATAGCGAATTAATAGAAAAAGGGATCTTATAATATAATCTTATTCTGTCCGTCTAACTGTCCACCCTTGTCCAGAAATAAAACCTCAGGAACCACAAGATGTAGAAAGACGGTTAAGGTCTTCTTGAAAAGGTTTTGCCTAGACTAGCTGAAAGCCGCAGGAACCGACTTAATTGGTGCAACGGTTCAGTGTTACCAACCATTTTTTAAAAGAAGTCAATTAAAAATGTTTCCATTTCGTTTGACCTATCTGCAGAAAACTTGGCATAAACTTTGTTCGGCACAATAGAAAAATACTGTGCGTGTCCATGTCCACAAGCACCCCATTTGCCAGTGTTGCCATCCTAGTGTACATTTTTTTGTAAGGGTTTACTACTGCTGTTGATTAAAGTACAGTTTTGATACTATTTATTGTTAGTGTATTTTGGCTAGTAAATAAATATATCTGATACTTAACCTATACTTGTTTACATTTAGCTTACGTTCATTTTTATTTTCAACCCTTGGATGCATGTGTGGATTCAAATTGATCACAAGCAATATATTTATTACTGTGTCACAAGTAAAATTCCATGAAATTTATCCACCATGAAATTTATTCCTTAAATCATTTTTATTGTGTACTTCAGTATCAAAATGATTATTTTGTTTGTTTTGAATGAGAGAGTTTCATTTTTTGTTTTTCGACTGCAACCCCAAATATACATGTATTTGGTGAAATTATCGAATTTTATGTGTTATTTTCATTTTTTACTGACAAAATACCCTTAAAATTGCTACTTGTGAATTATGAACATGTACAGTCACGGAAGTAAGTACTACGGAAGTCTAGCAATTATTTAGTATGTGGTGTAGCATTTAGTTTCTACGTAACCAGTGTTCGAAGGGGGGGGGGGACACCGTGTTCTTATCTTTCTCATTTTGGATTTGGCGTATCCCTACCCTTTTATTAATGGAAGCTCATTGCCTTTACTTCAAATAGCCAATCTCCGCAACTAGGTGCAAGTGTACTCTTACATTTTCTAGCCCACTTCAGCAAGCGTTCTCTTACCTTCTCTAACTCACTTTGAACATTGTATCTAACTTAAATTTATCGACTAGATACGGACCCTTTAGGCTAAGTCTGTCACATACTGTTCCTCAGACGTGTCATGGCTTAATCATAACTACTTGTTTGACCTATAAATATAATTAAAATTAAGAAAAAGCTAAATGCTAGCATAGACCTCATAATAGATAGGCAAACTTCACCATTTCTGACTGCGCTGAAACTAATGGGTTTTTGTTCAGAGAACGATTTTGAATCCATCCGCTAGGTAGCAGAATAGAACGTAGTAGAATATGACGTCTCTGGCAGAGCCACCTAGCAGATGGATTCAAAATCACGTGCTCTGAAGTCTGAACTAAAGTCCATTAGTTTTAGCGCAGCCAAGAATGGGGAAACGTGCTGTCATTCTATTATCAGGTCTATGATGCTGGTTTTTATTTAACTCCCGCAGTACTTATTTCCGTGACTGTACTTCACAATCAGTAGTACATTTTAGTTCTTTATTTAGGAAGAAGCTACTAATTTAAAAAATATTACCTGGCAGTAAGGCACATGTAATTAATAGTGTGTGGATAAGTATGTTTTGGTAGTTGAGAAATAATGACTACAAATGAGACATGACTTCGTAAAACTCGTCTTGTCCATCATAATGAATTTTACAGGAACTGAAAAACGTGTATACATTTTTCTTGCTTATTATACAATTCTTTTGTTTATTTATATGAACCTTTGGAATTATTTTGTAATATAATAATACATTTGAAATATATTTAGTATGAGATAAAGTGGTTTGAAATTTGACAATAGCCAGTTTTATTCCGGCAAATGCAGAAAGCAGGTTTTGCTGAAGTACACACATATAAACAAGTGTTATGTCATGATAGAAGACAAAATACAAAACTTGTCAGTATTTTGTTGTAGGCAACAAGCATTATTTTCCTTTTCCTTATGAAAATAGATCACGTGAAAATGTTCAATCATTTGCAGACAGAGAGCATGATTACTGTCCATAACATTAGATAAAATTAATTACTATGGCTTACGCTTGTCACGAATGATTACTGTCCATCTTGCATTTTAATAGTTATTATATCGGCAAGAGTAACTGACAACCTAATAAACTAATTTTATGACTTACGGAACTCGCAAGTTCATCGCCGCAGCAACACGTTGGCCATTAGACTACCTTGGTCAACATCATGAAGCCCGTCTTACTGAATATCGGTTGATTCTCTTAAATAGGAAATGGATCATATAACAAAATGTGACATGGCATTTTGGGCTAAACATTTACAGGAAATACGTTTCTGACTCAGTTTTGCCGTGAATGTTTTATTGGAAGAGATAAGGGTATGTGACATTAGTGTCTGGGCTAATGATGCAATAGGCTGAAAAAAATATTTCGTTTTAAAATAATGAAAACCAAATGCATGAAAATTGATCCTTACTATAGCGTCCTATCGCAACTTCGCAAATAGATTTGTATTTCGTTTCCTTTGTTATTTCAAAACGAAATAGTTTTCTCAGCTTATTGCATCATTAGTCCAGAATAATGTCACATAGGGGAAAGGTTAGTATTATCACGATATTAAGTAATATCGTGATAGTTACTGCGTGATCGAGACTGTTCTGGTGTTCTACTGTCGTTACGAAGGTAAGGCCTTGCAGTTTGCGTAAGAACTCCATCACAGCATGCATGCAAGAAGCTGAAAAACAAAAGGTAGTATAAATACATGAGAAACTCAAGGGTTAAGGATTAGTTGAGAAGGCGCAACGATAATGAAACGTAAATAAAACTGGTAGATCTACGAAATATGTTTCCTTCCTACATAATAAGAAAGTATCAAGCTGTTAATATCTGGTGTAGTAAAAAGTAATCCATTATTTTTGCATGACATTGAAGGCTTGACTTACCATAGTTAGAATGATCCGATTTAGGTCACATATGCGCCGTTTTGTTCGATAACGTGTTGCCATTTGGAAGGTAATATCATGATGCCTCTCTCATAGAAGCCCTTGTCCCTATTGGCAAAAAATTGAGACAGTCGATTTTCACAAGCCTCTCTTGAAGCGAATTTTTCACCAGCAAACGTGTTCGCCATGGACAGGAACAGATGGTAATCACTCGGTGCCAGGTCCGGACTATAAGGTGGATGCATAAGAACCTCCCAACCAAGCTCCCGGAGCTTCTGGCGAGTCACTATCGATGTGTGTGGCCTGGCGTTGTCCTGGTGGAACACAATGCCTCTCCTATTGGCCAAAGCTGGGCGCTTCTGGGCGATTGCTGCCTTCAGACGGTCCAATTGTTGACAGTATAGTTCCGAGTTAAGGGTTTGGCCGTAGGGGAGCAGCTCATAGTAGATAATTCCCTGCCAATCCCACCAAACACACAGCAAAACCTTCCTGGCCGTCAATCCTGGCTTGGGCACCGTTTGCGCCGGCGCACCGCGCTTCGACCATGACTGTTTTCGCGTGACGTTGTCGTAAGTGATCCACTTTTCATCACCAGTCACCAACCGCTTCAGAAATGGGTCGCTTTTGTTGCGATTCAGCAGCGATTCGCAGATGGAAATTCGGTCCATGAGGTTTTTTTGCGTTAACTCGTGTGGCACCCATACATCAAGCTTCTTTGTGTATCCAGCCTTATGCAAATGGTTCCACACGGTTTTTTGTGCAATGTTTAGCTCTTGGGCAATCGAAACAGTGCTTACATGACGGTCGGACGCGACAATGTCCATGATTTTATCGACATTTTCGACACTTGGCCTTCCAGTGCGTGGTACATCTTTGACGTCAAAATTACCGGAACGGAATCGACGAAACCAAAATTGCGCGTGATTGGCTGTTACAGTATCAGGACCATAAACACTATTCACATTTGCAGCCGCCTGGCTTGCGTTTTCGCCTTTATCGAAGAAAAACTGTAAAATATAGCGTATTTTCTCTTTGCTAGTGTCCATTTTGACGCGCGCTCACACAACACTGAGTCAACTCATCACAACTATCTGAACAGTGTTTGTAGTACGCAATCTCATCGTTTGAACGCCATCTCGTTGAACCCGATCGGACTTATACAACGCGAGCTACAGATCACTGAAGCCATCTATTGGCAAAATAATGGATTACTTTTT
>JAGDQP010006733.1:43564-70724 GCA_022664845.1 Lepisma saccharinum | reverse complement strand
TATATATATATATATATATATATTAAATACCTTTCATAGCTTTCAGCTTTTCGTCTATTAAAGCACTAAGCCCATAAGTTTATTATAAGTGTAATTTGAGGGAGGGGGTTACGACAAACTCTTTGGGTGCGAGCTCCTGTGTGCTCTCTGTACATATATGTGTACAACTAAAAAACATTTTGTTATGTAATCGCTCTAGTCATTGTGCAAGATAATTTTTAGTAAAAGGAGATTTCCTGTCAGCTTTGTTACCTCTTTAAAGTTATTATTTAATTTGAATTTATTCTTCTTTTCAATAAATTTTACAGTATTACAACTTTTACAATTAAATTGGTTTCACTTTCAAATAATTTATTACAATATCTGTTGTATTTTTTAATGTAGTTTTTATTTCACTTTGAATTCAACAATTACCGGATACATAAGAAAAAAAATAAGAAAAAAACTTTTTAAAGACAGACTTTTATTAAACATTTCGCACTAAAAAGTAAAAAAAAAAGTTTATGCATGACTAAAAAGAAAAGCATGAGCGCTCTCATATACAGTTAGTTTATAAATTCTTGAATTGGCACACCCATGCTTTTATTTTCAGTCATGCATAAACATTTTTTTTTTTACTTTTAGTACGAATTGTCTTTAAAAAGTTTTTTATTATTTTTTATAGTTATTTTTTTGTTCGGACTTTTTCTCAAGCTAATATTTTGTGACCCAAATCCTAAAGTGTTCTGCAACCAGTTAAACGACATATCGTTGCAGACTAGTATTTATTTTAGGATAAAGAAGTCCGTATTAAAAAATAAATATTAAAATATGCTTTAAAAATATATAAGTATATAGAAGAAGAGATAAAATGAAGTGTATGGGCGGTAACAGCACTATGGCTTACGCCCGTCCCGAATAAGTATATAGACTTATATGAAAGTAACAATGGAATTGTTAGGTATTGTCACCCGACTTACGTAGCTGTGAAAAATTTCGTCATTGTATGACATCGGTAAATAAGTTACATTAACGTTGCAAAATTTGAGGATACCACGAACCATTGTGAACTAAAGAAAGTGTAAAACAATACAATTGGCTCAAAAATCTACGAAAGAGCAACTTCCCTCACACGTTCCTTGCCTTCACCCATGATTTCAGCTCATTGCAAAGCAACAGAAATATGTATTATTTGATAATAATTATTTTAAAAATAAATGAATATTGTATATTTAAATTTTTTTAAGAAGAAACTACAATGAAATATACATAGTATTTCCAGATCACATAGAGCAGTGACATGATACTCTTAGAATCTCTAACATATTAGCATCAAATTGCCTGGCTAACTAGACGTGATTTCTTTCTTCTAAATAGTTCTCGCTCTCTCTCTCTCTCCCTCTCTCCCTCTCCCTCTCTCTCCCTCTCTCTCCCTCTCTCTCTCCCTCCCTCTCTCCCCCCCCCTCTCTCTCTCTGTCTTATCTTCCTCTTCTATGTGCCAACATTCTAAAAATAAAGTTCTCTTTATTCTTTTACAGGTCAATGTTAGGTTTTCCTTTTTCATTGCTTTTCGAAAGCAAAAGAAATTAATTTGAACGTTACTTCAACTGTTTCCACTTGAAAAGTGCAAAACAAGTACTCCTCACTCCTTTGACCTATATATACAGTACTCACGTTCCTATTCTAATATACTTATTCTTGCACACTCAACTCACATAAACATTGCATACGTTTGTCGTAAGTCAGCTGAAATTTGGCACAGTATAGTCAAATTGAATCACAGTGTCCTTGGTTCTAATCCGAGTGAATGCATCCAAGATTCGTCGTTGAATATTTAAAGAACAAAAGAAATGCCACAACAACAAAAGAAATTCAACAGGTGCAAAATAATTCACCTCTTCAAACCTGGCTTGCCTCTGTCTGTTATTCTTTCAATGAAATTATAGAGCAACAGGCAGAAAGAATTTACACAATTAGAAGACATTTTGTTTGCTAACAAGTATTTTTTTTTACATCCTTTTGTTTCCAAGAAAAACAGTTCATCACATAGATTTAAAGGTCAAGTGGCTATAAATCTGATCAATATGGGTGATTTCATCCATCGCTTGTTCGATAAGGATGTGATTGCATGTTTAATTACTTACTTGAAATATGTTTGTTTTGTTTCTAATCATCTTAACGTGGGAGTATTCTAATGTAAGACAAAATTCTCCTCAGATCTGAGTGTACAGATGAGACAAACTCTCTTCTGGACAGAATCCTACCTGTACATTTCTTTAAAATACATTAATCATGTATTACACATTCAGAGACGCAGTGTTTCCAGAACAGTTTTTAGTTTATGTGGGTTGTAGCTAATTATTACACAAGGATAAGTCGGCTTTCAATGTAACTCATAGAATGGCTTTATCCCGTCTAAACTTTCAGGGATTTCGGACTATCCTACTACTCGCTCCTCCTTCAATCTTAAATATGTCAGCGATCTTCGAATGATTTCGATAAATTTAGAGTGCAATTGAAGGATCCAATTAAAAAGAAAAAGTCTATTTCCAGGAATATGCAGATGTGTGCGTAATTGTACGTCTAACTCTGCTTATACTACGTGAATGTTAATGATAATAAATATCTATGAAATAGGCCTTTAGAATTTAGAAATATATTGTGACACTAACCTGCACGTAGTAAAAGCAGAGTTAGCCGTATAATTATGCATACATATGAATATTTCTGAAATTGGACTTAGGGCTTTTTCCAATTGGACCCTCCAATTAGAGTAGAAGTCTAAATTCTCTAATATGATTGCACATACAGGAAAATAGATTGAATTGTAGTTTTTTGTGTGTAAGTGAAGGACGGGCATGGAACTGATATATCTTTTATTTAGTTATTGTTGTTGACGTACAAAATTTCAGAAAGACCATCCTTCGTAAGAGTATAGGACATATTCAGCTTAGAATGAAATACTTCTAACACACGTCGAGACTGAAAGCTGTTCCATCTTTCGCCTCCTGTCTCCATGAAAGAAAGAATAAATCGTGAAAGAACTCTCAATTAGGACTCAAATAACACTATGTATAAAAGTTGATTTCTTTAAATAAAAAGAAGCGCCTAACATTGTGTGAAAGCCCCATATCAAAAATATTATATGCGTACTTTTAAGTTCATTCAAAGCTTTAGTAATACTGATATTAGAAGTTGCGAAAGAATTGAAGAATTATGGTAGTTCACTATTTCTGGATTCGACAAGAGCAGTAATCAATCAAGAGTTTATCTATGAACTGTTTTGTTTATGCAGTTCCAGAAAGCTCTCATTCGAAAGAAAAAGAAATATGCAAGTCCAAATTTAAAGTCTGGAAAATATCCAAGGCGTCTAAACTCTCTCTCTCCTTCGCTCTCTCTCTCTCTCTCTCTCTCTCTCCCTCTCTCTCTCTCGCTTTCAGTGTGTTTTCGCTTGAAAGTTGTCGAGAACGATCTTGCGTTATCAATACTAAGTTGCAAGAGTCACAGATAAAAAGAAATAGTTTATTACTACTGACATGACCCAGAAAAGTATAACACAAGATTTTTTATGTTGAATTTAATAACAGAGATACAAACACATGTAGATAAGCCAGATATTACGAGAGCTTGCTGATAAGTTTTTGGCTTTTCCCGTTTCACCTACTTTTAGTCTAATAATACATCCATTACTTCATAGTTTATTGTTTCGTATGTGTTAGCTCTAAATTTCGTAATTTTAACGTTTTAAATTTCAGATCTGAAGTCAAAATGGAGTAAAATAATTGATGTTTCACTGCCAAAGAGTACTAAGTTGAGATGAAATATCTTTTCTCAATAGGGTACTCTAATTAACTAACTAGGGCTTACAGACCCCGCAAGTTCATCGCCGAAGTAACAAATGCTCGCCATTGGATTCTATTCAGGGCAAAACGAAGACAGTTATCATCACGAGCACTTACGCCTTAAGATCCTTTCTAAGATTGTCTTTCCAACGACATCTTCGTCTTCCCAACGGTTTCCTTCCTTCCGTCTTCCCAACCACAATGGAATATAATCTCTCGCTTCGCCTCATCCGAGTCACCGGATCAATCGGATGAAGTTTAGGACAGGGCCGCCTGGTCTATGCTAAGGACCCGAGCTGACCCGATTTCGTCCCACTAACCCGGAGAGTAAAGGAGAATTTTTAATTTATATATACACTGTTGCGTTTAAATAGTGCTTTTTTCAGGGGTGACTGAGAGAGGGTGTTACCCCCATAATACGAAAAATACGATGCCGAAAAGTTCCTAACATTAATAATACCATATGGAAAACGTATACCGTTGGGTCCATTGAACGGAGTGATTTGGAGGCCAGTTTACCAAAAACTGTAGGTCCGGTCCTTAGAAGCTCACCAACAATAATTCACTCATATGGAAATAGTCTCATATCCCCGGAAGGAACACATGTACTTCCGGGGTATGTAACCACACACCCTTCTCCCATTGGAAAGGATATTCTGAAAGAATCTTGTGTTTGAAGTATTAAATAGTGTTAATAAACTCTCAAAAATGAAATCACCCCAGAGAGCAGACTAAGCTTAAATTAAGCTTTCTTCAAGCTTGCAATGTTAAGTGTACAAGCTTGATTTAAGCTTGTGAAGGTAAGGCTGTAAGCTTTGTTTAAGCGTAGTTGAAGCTTACTAGTTGGCACTTTTAAAGCTTGCTCGAAGCTTGGCACATAAGCGTTCTCTCGGCTTGAAATCCAATCTTGCTTTAAGCAGGCTTGCCGTCCAAGCTTACATTGGGCTTGTCATTTCAAGGCTGTAAGCTGAACCTTATATTCAATTAAGCTTGCTAGTTTGCACTTAACAAGTTTGTTCTAAGCTTGACACTCAAGCTTGCAATCCAATCTTGCTCATGCTAATATTAAGCTTGTCATGATAAGCTGCATCTATGAAGTTGAGTCGTTGGCCTTGAATTAAGCTTGCCATTTCAAGTTGTCACAACAAACCATGAAACAAATAAAACGTCCAAGGTGACACCACCGGCATTCGAACTCGAGTCTGCTATTCATTTGCGTTTGATCGCTTTTCTGTCTTCTTCAATTGTGTTCTCCACTTTCCCGTCTTCAGTATTCCTAGTTGAAAATTCCCACTTGTCTGGACTAGGGTTTGAACTCGCGATCTTCTGAATTGCTATCCGTTGTCTTATCCATTCGGCCAGACAGGCTTCACTAACTACTTATTCACCGGAATTTGCCAAGGATTGGTTTGGAAATTTTATTTCTACAGCACGCTTACATCACAATGGTAGTACGTCAGAACGTTAACTTGTGAGTAGCGATAGGAATGGCACCTTGTGAAAACACAAGTTAATCGCGTGCGCAATAAAAAAAATACCGAATATGACTTAAATAACCTTTACATGCATTTGTTCACTAATTTTATTAAATTTTCTAATGCGTTCATATAGGCCTACAAGTTATTTTCATTACGAAAAAAAAACTACAACAGGGTTCGAACCCGTATACGCTAAATTAGCAACTGAATGCACATGGTTGGAAGTAATATTTACCTTTAAGGAGTAATGCGCATGCGGGAGAATGACTCAGCCTCGGGTGCTTATCCTGTCTCTAGTTGCAAGTAGAACGTTGTATTACAACTGCCGGAATGATGACTATATTATAATACGAGCGTTTCGCCGACATAATACATCCCGAAAGTTACATCCGACATAGCACGTAAGCTTATGACCACCTTGATTTGCAGTTACGTTTAGCTTCACTGTGTAGTTAAGTGTGAAGAAACAAGCTTGATTCAACTTTGAAATTGACTGTTCTAAGTTCACTTAATATTGCAAGTTTAATTCAAGCTGAACGTAAAAAGTTGCGTTCAGGTATATTATCGTGATTTTCGCTTCTGTAGCTAAGATTGATGTAACAAGCTTGATTCAACTCTGAAATTGACAGTACGAAGTTCGCTTAATACTGATAGTGTAATTCAAGTTAGATGTAGACAGTGGTGTTGACATGTCTCGCGGGCTAGTGATTGTTATTAGATTCTTCAGGTGCATCTGTAAATTAGCTATAATAAATGCTCCCTTATGTTTTTCATCCCATTTCCAATATTTTTACACATTGATCACGCCTGAAAATACACAACTGTAGACAACCTCCCGATGAAGGTATCCAGAGCACTCTGTTATCAGACTTTTCAAGCTTTAAATTTCACTCGGGAATCAAAAAATAGCAACTGGTCTCGTGGCATAGTAGACAACGCATTGGATCAATGTGCTTAGAGGACCCTGGTTCGAAACCACCTCACCCCGATTTTTTTTTTATTATTGTTTTTTATTTTAAAAAAGGCCATTATGTTTTCTTCCTTTCTACTTTCGAAAAATGCTCTGCTTCAATGAAATAGGTTACATCCTAGCTTGTTGAACGCTTGTTGTGACAACTTTACATGGAAAGCTGACAGCAAGATTGTCAAGTTACAGTCAGTGATCCCGCCTGTGGGGAGGCGTCACTCCCCCTCCCCCCAATCCTAGCAAGCACCCTCCCAACTTTAAAAGTTTTACGGTCAAAAATCGATAGAAATCGTGCAAAACTCCACATACACCCTTTCAATTTTGACTTTATACCCCCCCCCCCCCAAACTGAAATTCCTGTCGGAATACCTAGTGTCAGCTACCCACATAGCATCTTATGGCAACCTTGATTTGCAATTTATTTTCGCTAGGTGTAGTTAAGTTTGATGTAACAAGCTGATTCAACTTTGAAATTGACAGTACACAATTGACTTGATACTCTAAGCTTGATATAAGTTGAATGTAGATAGATGTGTTGATATTTGTCGTTACTGTATAGAAGCAAGTGAACAGACGACGGGATCATAATAAAGAGAGTCTCGCTTACAAATCACATTTGGTAAGTTACGTCAGTCAAGTGCAGTACTGCTTGAACCATAGAAAACGCTGAAAAGTCAGTTTTTGAAAGTTATGAGTTTGGTCTCATGGTTAACGTATCGGAAAAATGATTCGGAGGTCCCGGGTTACATATTTTTTTAATTTTTTTTCTTTCTTTTTTATGTATTATATGCATTTGGAAATTTAATAAAGCATTAGTTAAGTTATGTTAGAAAAGTCAGACGAAGTATGGCGTGATGTATCAAGTCAATTTCTAAGTTGAATCAAGCTTGTTACATCACGCTTATTTACACAAGGAAAATTCTGGCTTTCTACGTCTAGCTTGAATTAAAGTTACAATATTAAGTGATCTTCTTACTGTCAATTTCAAACTTGAATCGAGTTGTTACATCAAACTTAACTGTACAAGCAATAATAATCAAGGGCAATTATAAATCATACGCCTCAACTCACTATCGACGTCAAGCTTGAATTAAGCTTACAATATTAAGTGAACTTCGTACTGTCAATTTCAAACTTCTATCTAGCTTGTTACGTCAAGCGTAACTCTACAAGCAAAAATCAAGGGCACTTCAAGATCATATGACTGAACACCACTGTTCCTGTCCAGCTTGAACTCAACTTAATATCAACTGAACTTCGTACAGTCAATTTCAAACATGAATCACGCTTGTTACATCAAAGTTAACTACACAAGCCAAAATCAAGGGAACATTACGATAATACCTGATCACAACATTCTACGTCCAGCTTGAATTAAACTTACATTCCAGCCAATTTCAAAGTTGATCAAGCTTGTTTCATTACACTTAACTACACAAGCGAAAGCCAACTGCAAATCAAGGTTGTCATAAGCTTACATGCTTTGTGGGACCGCATCTAATATTCATGATTCACCCGGTTAAGATCGGATCAACGAGCCAATTGGGTCAGGATTCAATGAACGGGTCAGTTGGTGAGTCAGTCTGACTACTTGGATCAAGACTGGGTCACTAGATCAATTGGGTTAAGTCTAGACCAAGTCACTGGGTCACGTATTTCCGGGTCGCCAAAAGTGACCCGATTTCAGCTCTGATCCACGCCATTATTCCTATAATATTGAGTGCATTCTACAGCGTGCTGAGATCTTCAAAATGCAGTCTGGTGAACCGAATAGAAA
Organism: Lepisma saccharinum; assembly: GCA_022664845.1. Taxonomy (NCBI): domain Eukaryota; kingdom Metazoa; phylum Arthropoda; class Insecta; order Zygentoma; family Lepismatidae; genus Lepisma; species Lepisma saccharinum. The sequence goes on along the minus strand of JAGDQP010006733.1, from coordinate 62,681 downwards.
CATGGTTTGCCCGATGCTAAGCTACTTTTTATGTCTTTCGTGACATCGTTTCTGCTTGTTACATGTGTCAATTAAACTTAGGTGCTTTTCTTACTCCATATTCAAGAACTAAGTTGCTGCATTTTGAAGAAGACATTTGAGCACGGAAGATGCAGAACCTTCTCGGAGATAACTCCTCTGACAATTCATGAAAACGTGGACGTCATTTCTTGCATGGTACTAAAACGATGGAAGAATATACTCTAAAATGATTGCAGAGACCCTGGAGATATCACGAGAATGAGGAGGCTACATTATTTAGTCATTGCTTTGCTTCAGTGATAGTCCAGTGGAAAAGGAAAGTACACCGATTTTGTTTTGTGAAGAAATGCGTATTTCTCTACATTGAGAGGAAACTTTTATTCGAATGTACGTATAAAACAGAAATATGCGGGAAGCATATAGAGGGTGTAAAGAAAAGATCAGGACAAACTTCGGATTCTGACATAGAAGCAAGAAAAGAGTTCATTCACTTATGCCACGGGTCGAACTCCACTTCGCTTTCGAGATACAGGGTTTCCAACTTTGAACCCCAAATCAATCCCCTTCAATGAAAAATAAATATTTCGTGAGATACCAAATACGAGTCATCAAAGTATAAAATAACTTCTGTGAGTTGATTCATATCAATATTGTGGAACTTGGGAACTGAAATGTGAGGTAATTCGGTTGTCAGTGTTGCCAACCTGGTACTTTTTTAACGGCACTACGCCGCTCTATTCTATATTTGGGGATTCTCTAATAATGTTAAGCATGATATTTGAAGCACAGAACGCAGTGTTGGAAAGTGTGAACAATAGACGAGGTGAAACATTCCGCATGTCCATTTTCAATGTTTAGGGCCTAACGTCATATGATATTAACAGTTAGCAACACTGCGTTCTCTGCTTCACATATAATGTTTATAATCACTATAGAATACCGAATATCCAATAAATTGACGTAGTGCCATTTGAAAAAAAAACGATATACCAGGTTGGTAACACTGACAACACAATGGTATATTTTTTTTAAACTCCTAATATCCAACGCATTGATACATCCCCTTCCGAAAACTACATTTTATTCTAATATCGCGTTCCTGATTTACGGCAAAATATTCATTGGAGAGAGTCCGTTATATAAGTTAGTTTAGGGACCTCCGGTAGCTTGTCATGGTACTAACGAGAAAACTGTTTCCCCTAGAAATCGCAAATCAATGGATGGAAGATATATTGAAATGAACGCTGCTGTAATACTGCGTTTCGCAATATGTCAGAACACGAGTTTCAGGGCTTGAAACTTCGCGAAATTTTCTTATGAACGCCTATTGCATAGGCAACACTTCATACATATAGGTCTATGTGGAAGCATCGTATAATTCCCATTTGAAGATACAAGTAATTCATATCTTAAATTAAGGTTGTTAATAAAGTTGGTGTGTTAATTTCTCTGTATTTCGTAACCGAGTGATTGCTAGGAAAAATCCTCAAACATGTCATTAATTTCAAGAAGAAGGACCTACGTACCATTGTACCTCTTGTATGTCGTCCCGTTTTCTGTGGTCTATCGGTTCAATTTTCCTAATGATAACACAGGACAAGTAAGACATCATTTAAAAGGACATTTAATTCTAGTTACGGATATGTTATTTGTACACATTGCAGCATGCGACATTACAACACAATCCACAATTTAATCACACATTATTACACACCCTTTGACCATGCGATGATAACCACAGAAGATTGTCGAAAAGCTTAGCAACGATTTATAAGATTTCTGTATATTTAGGGGCACAACATTGGGTAACTTTACATTTATGTAACTGGCTCTCTGTATGTTAAACCATGCTTTTATTTAGAATAATATCCAGTTCAGTGATGTCATTAGTGAGTGTAACACTTTTTTTTTTTTTTTTTTGCGGCTTTTCCCCATACTTCTACGGATGTTATCCTCTAGAACCTTATACGAATATATTGTATAGTTGATGTCGCATACCAGGGGTAGAGGATTTTTTTTTTCAAATTCGCATGGATCTAAAGAGAAAAATCACTCCGAAAATCATAGTACCCGTTTGGAAATTACGTGAGAAACCAGAAAATCAACTTTAATAAATACCGTACATAAATAAATGGACCTTTGACCCATCTTCGTTTATAAAGGTACATCAAAATTTGTTTTAAATTTTATTCCTTGGACTATTAGAAGAAGAAAAAAATGAGCCATAATTCATTGTTCTGCGGCAATTTGTAAACAATTACAGCTCTGGTGTAAAAGTCGGCAAAACTTAAAAAATGTCACCGTATGAAAAAGTTAGTGGACATAGGATTTATTTTTAACATTAAAAAAAAAAAATCCTACTGAATGGGTCTTTCCTTTATTTTTTTTAATTTACAGCGTATTCTATTATCTAAACACGCACATGTGATCTAACTCCATGAAAATTCTGAGAAACTCAGAATTTCTTTAAAAGAGATGGGAAAAGCAACTGCCTAGACACCATCCAAGTATTCTCATCCGGTGAAACTAAGAAACAATACGGAAAATGTTGTCAGGATTACTGATGTCAGAACTCGGAATTTGAATTACTCCACACTGCCGATCTGAACTTCGTGACGTAGCCACTGGATCAGAAAATGGATGCTAATGTTTTCTACTAGGGTAAGTAATACTTTTGTGCTGTGTCTGTTAACATTAACAGCAATATTAAGTGTATTCTAATGAATTTTCTTTAATAATTAATCAATAATTTATGTAAAATATATTGAATGAATCGTAAATACGTAGAATGAAAGTGGAAACAAAGAATTATTCCAATCCTTTCGCATTCATTGCTGTACATCAACAATGGCAAGAACATTATTGATTCACAATTTTATTTGGGTATTTAAATGGAACAACAATGAAGGAACGTTACTACGCGATTTATCCAGTTTCTGAAGGTAAATACCTTTCGATCATACATCTTGAGTTGTCAGTGAGAATATTACTTCCGGCCTCCTTGATGATCTGCCTCCATAGTAGATCACCATGAGAGGCCAGGGGTACTTCACCGACGATTTAAGATGTATTCTCGCGGTGCGGAAGTTTGGGTGCAGTAAAAGCACCGATATTTAAACCACTCCACACTCCACAGAAGATCTGTCTTTGACATTGAATCTCCCATACTAGGTCGCTGACATTGCATCGAGGGCAACGGCGGGAAGGGAGTCGTCGCCTTGGAACAAAACCCGCCGGAAAAAATCTCAAAGGAATTCGATTTTTTATCCCGATGTAATGTGACCTTAGGCGATGAGGGCCTATAGCATATCGTACATCCTAATGGTTTCTTAGTTCAGAACCATTGAAAGTCTTATGCTGAATGGACTATAGTGAAGGCATCTACTAGGCCCGCCAAAAACTCCAGTAGATGCTTTTGAAAATCAGACTACTTGTGGGAGATTCCATTAATTATCTTTAGCATATTTGGCAGATACAGGAGAAAAAATCTTCTTACCCTGTGTCCTACTACGATTCAACGTGACTTTTCATATTTAACTGTTAATTTGATTTTTCAAGTTTAGCCCTGTTGCCTTTAAATCATCTTTACACGCTCTCTTACGACGTTGTCTTGGATTCCTTTGGTTTCAATTATTATATATTTCTACTTCCAATATGTATTGTTCTTGCCTCGGAAGTGTTTCCAGCCTCTTACACAATTCTTACGTTCGCTGCTACTTCTTATTCTACAGCGAGTACCGGAAGTAATGAAAATATTTTAATTGGTGGTAGTTAGCAAACTACTTTTCCTACAGTATAAACTAAGGTGTGTTGGAAACATTCTTACATCTTTGGAGATTTATTTGTGGGGGGATGGTTAGATACCTACCCCAAGCATCCTTACTTTTACTAGTTGGAAACACTGCTCTTCGTCTTTTTTTCTTAAGTGTGTCTTGTGAGAAATTGCAAATTTCCCTTGAAATGTTCTTTCGAGTTTCAATTATCCTCGATTTATTCTTGTACACATTTTCCTTGAGAAACCACTAAAGGGGGAAAGAATCAGTGGATGTGAGATTGGGATATCTCAGAATCTAGACAATGTTTCCAATATTAGAAATCACTGTGACTGCTCCAACAACAAAGGTTTTTCCACGGTTTCCTCAGTCACACCAGGAAAATGTTGGGATGATACCTACAAATTAGTCCCTGGCCGACTACCTTCCGCCTACCCTATCAGAGCATAATTAAAGGTCATAAACACATTCAAACTCAATTCCAACAACAAAGAAGTAAAGTTTCCGACAAGATTGAGCTCTCAAGAGAAACATTCGACGGTTTGTTACAGACTGCGTTCGATTTGTGCAGTTTCCAGAGAAGGGGAAGAATTAGTGAGATATGTATTATACGGTATTTTGGGATCGTCCATATCCCAGGCCAGAAGTATATATCTGTAAACAGAACCAGGGAAGATATTTGCAGAGGGGGCAAATCCCAACCATTTCCCGCTACAAATCGAACACTGGCTTCCAGAAGTCTTTCTCTATTGTACGAATTCTGAAGGGCATTCATAACTTTGAAATTATTTATTATCTTTAGGCATCTCAGGTTTAGGCTGGGATATGGTGGAGGAGAGGATGTTGAAAGGTAGTTGGCCAGGGCCTATTTATGTAGTAACCGTTCCGGTATTTGATTGGTGCGACTGAGCAATATAACTTTATCTATCGTATTTTCGAATTTACAATTTGTAGTGTAAAACAGTTGCATTGATTTAAGAAAGCTGAATGTTTCGCTATTAAAACACAGCGTATGACACAAGATATTTAAATTTCTCACAGTGATGTCTCCAGAAATTCTTTTTACTGTGCGACGTCCGTTGGAGTACTTATAATGTTAAATAGTGTAAAATATTACTTCACTTACAAAGTTTCACTTTATAATACTGTATTTTACATTTCCAAACATAACTTCTTCTAAACTCTTCAGTGAAACTCCAAAATGTAACATACGAGGGTGATTAAGAAAGTAATGCCTCCAAGGTGTTTATTGTGTCACTACATGGTGGAAGGGAGGATACTAAGTCTTTTAATTTTATTACAAAGGAAACACTTTTGCCATACTGACACAAAGAAAGTCACTCGCAAAATGGATGTCACTTCTTTTGTGAGTATAATTCTTGCGTCACTCTTCCCATTACCCTGAAGTATTTTTTGTACTTATAATATTTATTGTAGTAATAGTAGTATTTGTAGTAGTAACAGCAGTATTATTAATTGTAGTGGTAGTAGTAGTTTGTGTAGTAGTATATGTAGTAGTAGCATGAGTGTTGCCAACGTATTTTACTCACCCCGCACCAACGGGCGGGTACTTTGGCTAGTTTTTTATAATATATTCCAGTTTGGTCAATCCGGTTAAATAGTTCATTTTGGGCGATTTTTTTTTTTTTTTTTTTAAAAAACGAGAAATGTTACCATTCGAAATTTCCCATGATTGTGACTTTATTGTGACATCACCGTGTCGCCAACGACCACGAAAATATTGAACATTGTAGAACGGCCCAACCACATTTGACCAACTATACATTTCGTTTTGCAATATTTTCATTTATTTAATACAGTTTCTATGAACAGTGGTATTACTTTTCAGTTACCGTACCACAAACAGAAAAGTTCCTTCACACATCCTCTCCCCCACCCAGTAGCGGCGCAAGAGGTTGGGGCGAGCGGGGTCCCAAGTGTTGAAGGGGGGCCCGCTGCTCAACAGTAGGATTTAGTAAAATGTCCAATAGACACTAAACTATTTCGTTTGTAATTCTGAAACGCATAATCATTACTGCATGTCCGCTCAAATTTGCCCATTTTTTTCAACATTTTTGGACCGCGGTTATGTATATTTTCTGTCTGCAGCAGAAGTTGAGGAAAATAATTTGTTATGTAAATATGGTAGGAAGTGCCGTTGTGAGATATTTCAGCGCCCGAGGCATATGTAGAAAATGTCGCCCTCCATTTGTATTGGAATTTTATTTACTTTATTTTTTTATTTTATAGGAATTGAAAAAGAAACGTAATAATGCGCATGCCACTTATCACATTTTTTTTATAAATTTTGCGAAAAAATATTATAACAACTCCAATTGCATGAAAAAAACGAACGATTTTTTCAACCTGACAAATTTTTATTTCGGCACTTAGCACATTTGGAGTTTTTTCTTTTATACGTATATAGTTTTCGACGCCCCCTATTTGGCGCCCTAGGCAGGTGCCTTACCATCACTAAGGTACTGGTGGTGGGTTTTCTAGTTCGGCTACAGTGCAGTGGAATTCCCGTTTCGCCTTATAATAATTTTCATATATTGGTAGCCCTGTAATGAATTGGAATTCAGGACTTAGAATTAATGATCAGTGTGTGCGTAAGAGTCTGTTTTTATACGTATAATTTACATGCAGCCAGCCATCAAACAGTCTGAGCTGAATGTTCATTAGTGTGCAAAAAATTTCAAGCAAAAAGTGTACGACTATACGTAGGTAGGAAAAGAAAAGAATAAACTCTTCACCAACAAGGAACTTACAATAGCGATATGTAGCCGGGGAGAGGAATGGGGAGCTGGCCCTCCAAACCATATCCTGCCACATACTTACAGCCAGGGACGTGAGCAGGAATTCATTCCGGGGGGAAAGTGTCCAAATTCAATATGAGGACAAATTGTATTAAAATTTGTAATATCGCCCCTAAAATTAGACAAAATTTACAGAAAAGTGGGGATTTCGGGGAGGCGGGTTCGGACCCCCAGGACCCACCCCCTGCCCACAGCAAATGAAGAATGTTTGTATATAAAATGAAGTTTTTTTTTTTAAATTGAACAATGCTAATACGTTAAAATAATTTTAAAAAATTAAATTTACGCCCTGCGAAGACCAAAGCCTCAGTAAGGTAGCATACCCAACACATAATAATAAATGTATATGAATAATAAGTATTTTCAATAATTATCGAAAATACTTATTATTCTTATACATTTTAACCATATTTTATACATTGTAATCAAAGCAAGCCTTCTTTGATTTTAGGAGCCAATCAGGGAACAGGTTTCCGATTAGATGTCTCATTTAAAAATCTGTATGTTGCTCAAGTAGTTTCATACTGAGTCTGAGTAGAAGTTCCTGATCAGTACTGAGTTCGTTACTCGAAAGTGTGTAAGTTTGTTTAAGTGTGTAAAATGGCTGTGTCTTTCATTACGTCGAAACGAAGGGGAAGGTTACCGTATTACGAAGAATATATTTACCGGTTAAACTATCGTCGTGAGTCAAAATCATACTGGAAGTGTAGTGAAGGGTGTAAGGGCACTGTTGTTCTAATTTGTGATGAATTTGAATCTTTATCTGATGAACACACGCGTCCTCCGAGAAATGAGCAGATTGAAAGTTCTCTCATAGTTAGCGAAATAAAGAAGAGGGTAGCAGAAGATCCATTCGTTCCTGTTCCAAAAATATTTAGGTAGTAGTACTTGAGCTCTGCCTTGCAAGCTTGGCTCAAATGTATTTTGGGTCTGTTATGCTGTTAGGGAGTTAATATACACTGATTCACGTTCTTAAAAGCAGCTTCTGCTTGTTTCAAATACCTTATAATATGACAATGTGTTGGAAATTATCAAATTCAATGTACAATGGTCTTTATTACATAAGCTCATAATGTTTATAATTCAATTATGTATTGGTAATTACTTAATTGAGAATTCTTCCAGCGACTTATTTGCTTCATTTCTTCATAGGAAGGAGTTGTCGAAGCATGAACTGAAAGCAGAGCTAGACATTGCCCAGTTTTGACAGTGTACGGCATTCTCTTTATAACTATTCCATCGCTACCTCAAAGTTGTGTAGAGCTAGTGTTAGAAGACAACTGGAAAATAACGTTTAAAGATGAGCAATTTATATTGGGGGATGATACATGCGAAGGAGAGAGAATGATCGTAAGTATGAAGTTTAGTGATTTTTTTTTAACAATGTTCCAACATAGTAACATTTTGTCCATATAGTACGATTTCTGTTCTTGCGCTGAGCATAATAGTGTTCGATTCATTGAAACTGTTTTTTTACTGCAAATCTAATGGACGAAAGCTTTAGCTGGTGATTTTCCATATAACGTTTATACTTGAACAGTAAACCATTATAAATTGTATGATAGGGTAAGTGGAGAAATTATTTCTTCAAGTTTGATATTTTAATAGCTCTAGAAATAAAATAACGGTTTACATTCTTATTGTAAGTATCCAACTGAGATGGAATTATAAAGAATAGAATTGAACATAACAGTTTCACACGTCTATCTTAGTTTTTGTTTCCTTTCCTCAGATAACCATGAATGGTCGCATCTGACGCACTTGATCGGATGACGCCGAACCCATGAAAAAAGGTCCGATTTGATCTTTTGAATAGTTTATTACAAAACGGAGTTTCTTCTGTATAAATACAAATCCCTACATTTCACTATTGTCTGTTTATTTGATGAACAATTAGTATATTTCCCACAACTTTTTTTCTCTTCTCCTTTAAGAACATTACATAGTGACAAAAATGTGACATATTTTACATATTTAAAACAAATATACTAACATTATTTTCTTTGTTTCAGATATTTGATACGATTCCAAACCTACAGAAAATATGTTCTTCTGAAGAAATATTGATGGACGGAACCTTTAAAGTGTTACCTCCATTGTTTAAGTAATTGTACACTATTCATGGCAAGTACATAGATCAGTATTATCCCCTTATTTTCTGTCTACTTCCTTCGAAGAAGGAAACTACATATACTCGCATGTTGGAGATCTTTCAGAACAAAGCTGAAGAGAATAACTTGACATTTTCTCCGAAAAAAGTGACTCTTGATTTTGAGAAAGCAGTGATAAGTAGTGTATCTTCTGTGTTTCCTAACGCAAAGATTCAAGGTTGTTTATTTCATTATTCACAATGTATATGGAGAAAAGTTCAACAGTTAGGACTAACACAGGCATACAAAAATGACGCTGGAGTAGGAAATGGATAAGAGCTGCTGCCCTTCCACTGCTTCCAGAAGAAAATGTACACGATGCCTTCATTAATATTATGGAAAGCGCACCTGATGTCATTGCATCAGAACCATTTCATGACTATATGGAAACATGGCTTGACGACAGCGAAGCAAAATTTCCTCCGTACGTATTTGTAATCCATTTATTCTTTTATAGTCTTTGCAATTCTTAATTTCCGCAAATAGAACATCTTTGTTTTCAGAATAATATAATCTTATAAGAGTCAAGATAACGGTGGACTAAGGAATGGCCTGTGATTATTATAGACCAATACTCATGCATTGAATCGTTGTTCAGGAAAAGAAAGCTATCTCTTTTTTCTGTGTTCCCTTATTTATGATGTTTTGTTAGGTTATATTGGAGATAATACAATTAATTCTTAGATTTCGACTAAGTTTAAAAAAACTAACAAACTTCTGGACCACTTCAGTGAGTACAGTTCTTAGTTTCAGGAGAGGTAATATTACTTTTGCTGTATCCGTGCTCTTGTTGATTAAAACATATTTTCATTTTCATTTCAGATATATTTGGAACCATTTTGATAATGAAGGGGACAGGACCACAAATCAAGCAGAGGGTTGGCACTCAAAGTTAAATAGAAGTGCTGGGACCTCACCTTAAAATATATATGCTAAATGAGTTACTTAAGCACGAGCAATCAGAAAATGAAGCTTCGATGGCCATGCTTTTAACAGGACATGCTGCAAGACAGCTGAAATATAAGTGGAGACAATTAAACATTCGCCTGTGTACTTTGAAATGTAGACTGAGTAGTAAACAGATTTCTCTGTTGCTCATTGTATACACATGAAAGATAAATAGCATCTTGTATAGATGTTCTGTACTTCTTGTAGTTATTGTACTTATTTTGTTATATGAATAAATAAATAAAATTGTATCTATGAATGTATGTGGAAGCCTACCAACATTAAGTTCGTAAGGCGAAACGGGAAAATGCACATCGAGAATTTCCGTTCCGCCTTACATCAAGATGGAAAGTGATCAGGGGTTTTACATGCAAATTTCATTGCTAGAGGTCATAAGGCGAAAGGGGAAAAGGCGAACAGTGCAGGAATTGTTTTGAATACATATGGAAACACAGTAATATAAAGTAGAAGTAAAGTGTTACAGTTAATCATCATTGAACAGATTTTTAATCTTTATTAGAATCACAGCTTAAATGTGGATATAATTATATTGAAGCCTTGCATCCATGCTTAATTTAATTGAAACATGCTATTACACTTTAATGTAAAAACACACAGCAAGCGTAATGGTTTCAGTGTTTTAACAACATCTTTCTCAGACGAAACACTTATCAACACTATAACTGTTCATAAAAAGCACCAGAAGGTCAAGAGATCCGCCAATCACGTCCCAGAATTCGTTTACTTTCCAAAACTAAGCAAAATTTAACCAATCACAGTTCTTCGCTCACAGGCCACAACCCCTAGTCAGCACTATAACAAACTTGTAGCAGCAAACTACATAACAAGGAATTTGAATCGAGGTGCAAAAATATATATTAAATAAATAAATGCGTAATAAATAAATAAAAAATAAGCAACAAATAAATAATAAAAAGAATACTTAAAAACAGGAAAAAAGGAAGAAATAAATAATAAAATACACCAGAGGGCGGGAGGCTACAGAACAGTTCTAATTTTGTGAAATATTTTCTCCGCTCTTTCTCTTCCCAGTATGTCTTTCCATTCCTCATTTATGCTCAACTCACCACTCCAGTTCATCGATTTATCTTCCGTTTCCCAAATTCTCCTCACTTGCTTCTACTTCCTGACCAACACCTTTTCTTCTTGTTCTAGTATCTCCACCCCTTCCCAGTCAATACAATGCGCCTCTTCCTGTACAGGAACAGGAAACATACTAGAAGGGACGGAGATACTAGAACAAGAATTTGAATTTGAATGTTATTTATGACCTTTAGGCATCTAAGGCTCAGGCCAGGATAGAACAAGGGAAAAAATTCGTGCAGATTTTTCTTTTACACTTAACCTGTACATTTCACTCAAATACTTGGTATCAATAGATTTTCACATTTCATGTATTCATTTAGATAGATTTGATTGTAAATTTATTTGTACACTTTCATTCAATATTTTGGGTTTTCATTCAATCTATTCTTACATTGTTATTAAACTTGCATTTTGTTCCACATTTTCGTATATTGTATGTAGAAAGAAGCCCTAGTTCCACACAGGGATATATTAAGTTACCAGTTAGACGAATGTGTAGTAATTTTATCACATGAACCATTATCTTTACTCACTTTCAAGATCTTGTGAAAATTCTTCAACCATTTTGTCTAAAATATTCGTCACAATTTTAACTTTTTTTAAAAAGCAAAATAAGAATAGCTTTCAAATTAGTTCTTTCTGCCCGTTCGTCTCTCTGTAGTATCTTAAAAAAAACTACAGTTTTAAAGTATGAAGTTATATTAAAAACTACAAATATCTTCAAAATTTGATCATTTCAGAACAACATTTAATATACATTTTTAAATCTAATATGTTGATTAGTACATTGTAATAACTTTCAAATAAATGTTTAAACATTGATACACTTGAAAACTTTTTTGGTATTATTTTAAAATTTGAAAACATTAAATTAGTATTCTGGAAATAAGTATTGCCAGAATGTTTTCAATATTTTTTTACATGTTTAAACAAAAAAAATATATATATTTTCACTTTACTAGGAGCAATAACAACAACAGGTTGATGGAAGAGCAGAAATGTTTTTAACAGGATATAAGAAGTTAATAATCCCATTTCCTAATAACAGATTCTCATTAACATTGGAAAAATATATTTATTGCACAGACACTGGAAAGTTCAACAAAATGTCCTTGAGTACACAAGAATTTCACACAGTACTTTCAAGCTTATAAGTAAGAAGCTTAATGACAACGTAAAACTGAAGTATAATCTGATCTCTTTTTGACTTTCCTTCCGCCTTCCAGGAAGGAAATGTGCTAATGAGAAATTGCAATGTCAACACCACATGCAAACATTCACCTCACCTTAGAAACACTTGATGAGGTAATCTAGTAATATACTAAAAGCAAAGAAAAAGGTTTTTTTTTTTTTCTAGTTGTTCTTTGAAGGTTTCATGTTGTTGTATGAACCCCGTGCGATGGGAATGCCCGTTAATAAACTGAACATATCAAGTTTCCACATCTCGGAAATGAACACCGAACTGTGAAGAAGCAACAATGTTCTCTTAAAGAGCTTAGTTAAAATCAACAATATGTCCTCATACTTTGAGAATGTTTTATCACGTAATAATATTATAAACATCAATTAGTTACTGCAGAGTAATGCGAAGCAATATACTTCATTCTATAGATAATAACAGAAGCATAATGCGAACAAGAAAGTGTATCCATAAATTTAAAGCTTCCAGATCTAACATTTTGGCTCTATTTCTGTTCTGTTTTGTCCTCAGATATGAAACAAGGTTGCATATTTCTGTAAGCGAAACAAGAGAAAATATGGAAGAGATTTCAAAATAGGGCTGTGCGATTTCTAAATTTTAATATAACTGACAAATTTAAATTCAAAAGATATATGGAAAATCGAAAGATATATCGAAAATCGAAATATTGAACATTTCATATCGAAAAATCTTTTGAAATCGAAAATCGCTTATATCGAAAAATTGATGGAAATCTAATATTGTTGGAAATCGAATATACATAGAATCGAAAAAAATCGACAATGCTCGATATATCGATATTTGTATTTTTAAAATATAGATCAATATATTGAAAATCGCACAACCTTAGTCTTCATAACTCTTTTGTAATTTGCCCGACTGTAACTGATTAAGCGAACAACAGAAGTTTAAACATTTTTGCGTATTTAAGGAAGTATTAGATATCTACATATTTACTCAGTCAATTGCGGTTAAATTCAGGTTATATGCACTGCATAATTTGGAATGCACTGATCTCTCTTTTCCAACCGACTTCAAGAAAGATGGTGGTATCCAATGGACAACTAAAACCAATTACGTCACACAACTCCGGTGCTGAAGTTTATTGAAATACTTTTGGCTAGGAACTTAAACTCAACCTCGGGAGAGTCATGGATTATTTTTTCTTCCTCCACGCAACATGTGCGTCGCTTGCTGTCGTACTTGCGGGCAGTGAAAGCACACAATTATATCATCTTTTTTTTTTTTTCAGTTGAGTAAACTGACGACTACTGGTGTTTCATACTATCCATTACTTATCACACAGGAATATCATATCCACCGATGACAAAAGGACTTCAAATACTCATTTTCTATAAATATTCTAAAAAGAACTTTATTTATAATTCTACACAAACATTAATTTGGATAGGAATCACGCTGGTTACTATGGCAACAGAGGAGAGGTAACGTAGCATATTAAACAGTACATTCGATCTGTCTATGTGATTTCTTTTGTGTTTGTCTGGGTATAATCTTTGAATGAAAGAACGATTTTGATGAAACTATTTAAGGTGTCTTAACCATTGTGCTCATTATTGTTCACTTTTTAGGACATCTTTGAAGGACGTGTCGTTTTTAATTTTTAGTTTAGTTTAATACTTAAAAATAATTTTTGCCAATTTAAAACCTTTTATTTTTTTCTAATATATATATATATATATAATTCAATGACTAATTTATAACAAACTTTCCGAGTAGTTTATGCAAGTGAGGCTCAATAAATTGCCCTTTTTCCTTTGTAGCGGGCCCAAAAGTTTTTTTATCATCCTTTTTCACTATCTCCGTTTATCTGTTACGAAAACAAGGAGAGTACTATCGAGTTAAAGGCAAATTGAAAGAATTTATTAAACGTAATAATCATGTAAAGCCTTTGTCAACCCTAGTGCACTTTCTTATTTTTTTTAACACTGGCTCACGTACGCCACTGAATAACGATTCCTAGTCCTATCCACTGCACAACTGCAGTTAAAAGAGTTTTCTCTTGGTTTCTACGTTAACATCAATCCCACTCTGCAACATCTCTCTCCATTTAATTCTGTCACCAATTTCGTGCCAACGTTCTAGCTGGCACTGATTCTAAAACCCTAAAAGAAACAGGAGACAGAAATGTTTCCTCACAAATTTTCCTTGTCCGAACGTCCTCTTACGCATTGGAGAGACAAGGCCGACATGTGTAGCGCGAAGACATTGAGGGCTAACGACCCACACACGCCAACCTCAACACCTTACAAGCTGGACTATAATGACCTCTTTTCTTGAAGAAGAAGAAAACTATTTTTGTACTACTTTGCAATTCTATTATTTAAAGATTTCATAAGTAACAAAAGTTTGTACAAATAACTAACTATGGTTCTTCCCATATTGATCACACAAATGCTATTAAGACCCCCGCCCCCGTCGACAAGAAGATTATCACATTCATTTTCAGTGTGCGTGACCATGGGTTCAAGTTCCGCTGTGGTTCAGTGAACAGAGTGGTTCGGAGTCCACCAAAACTCTACGTCTGGTCCTTAGAAGTGCACCAGCTTGTTTAGGATGTTAATAGCAATGCTATTAATTGGATAAGGTTCAGAACTCAATCTAGGAAGGGGAAGAAACTAAAAAATTCAAAACTATACACGATCATGGACAGAAACGCGTTAATTTATTTTCCTATTTATGAGTTTAAGTTCAATAAAATTTTACAGATTAGCTGGTGTTATGATTTATGTTAATTTTTCTATAGTTTCACTTTGTTGTTTAATGTTTACGTCTCTCATTGGAAACAATACATGATTCGAAAATTAATTAACAAGAAGCTAAATAGCCAAATAAAATTGGGAAACCCCGATTTAGTTTCCGATCACGGCTGTGATAAATTGTTCTATGCATTTTGCAACCTTCGCAGACACTTTATGTGAGCGAAAAGAGGGAAGAGGATCTTGGAGAGGAGGAAAGGAAAGGAAAGGAAAGGAAAGGAAAGGAAAGGAAAGGAAAGGAAAGGAAATGAAATGAAATGAAAGGAAATGAAAGGAAAGGAAAGGAAGGAAGGACGTACAGAAAAGGAGGGAAGAGGATCTTGGACCTAGTAAGAAACAAGAAGAAAGGCGCTTAAAAAGGTGAAGAGTAAAGAAGAGTTTTAAACAACACAAGGATGACGTCAGAATGAAAAGAGACAGGAACGCTATTTACAAATACGTCCAGGAGAAGGCTCATAAGATAAACTGGGAGGGGTGGAGATGTTAGAATAGGAGGAAAGGAAGTTGGTTAGGGAGTATAAAGAAGCTAGGAGACTCAATTGGAACCGGGAAAAAGCGATAAAGTGGAACAGTGGGTTGAATATAAATGAGGAATGGGAAAACATGCTGAGCAGAGTGAAGAGGAGAAAGATTTCGAGAAAAGGTAGATAATACAGGAATTTCCAACTTGGGTTGGTGGGGTAGTATATTAGAATTTGGATAAGGACTAGAATGGGGAATGTGTAGGAGCTTTTTTAGATTTCTTTTTTGTTATTTACTTAAATATTTATTAATTTTATTGCATATTTATTTTTATTCAGTTATATATTATTTAATATTAATTTATTTCAAAATATTTTATTTAGCCTGGATTCAAGTTTGAATTTTATGTAGGATTTCTGATACAAGCTTGAGATAGCGTTTAAGATGACTAGGGGCGTGGCCTGTGTTAAAGTTTGAGCATGTAAGCTGTTCACAAACTGTGATTGGTTGAAATTTCTTTACTTTCGGAAAGTGAACAATCTTTGTAACATGATTCACAGAAGATAAAGAAAGGATGTCATGGCTTCTAGCGCGAAAGAGGAACCTATATAGCGATATATTAGTGTTTTGTCTGTGTTGGTAAGGCATTGAAACTGTAAGGGATAATTTTTATAAAAGCTTGCGTTGCATGCGATTTGGGTGAATAGCCAATTGAAATACGTGTTACACGTAGAACACGTAATAGGGGGGGGGGCTTAAAACACGTGCTTCAATTGGCTACTCACCTAAATCGCAAGCAACGCAAACTTTCATGAAAATCAGCCCTTACGCTTACTGTGTGCTTTCAAACAAACGGTAGTGTTAGCCTTGTCGCTGTATTTTAATTATCACAGATTCAGATCTCAATGCAAATACAACACAAAAGGTTTGAAAAGTACCTCGTGATATGAAGACAGACTAATGTTCATTCAACGGAGACCCTAGGAAGCAAACGAACTCCTCTAGTGTCCCACAAGTCTATTGCCAAGCTACAACATCC
Organism: Lepisma saccharinum; assembly: GCA_022664845.1. NCBI lineage: Eukaryota > Metazoa > Arthropoda > Insecta > Zygentoma > Lepismatidae > Lepisma > Lepisma saccharinum. The sequence continues at coordinate 46,381 of JAGDQP010006733.1, read as the reverse complement.
ACTTTTTTTGTCCTGTCGCCTACATGACTTTTATTAAAAGAAAAAGCTGATTTATGTGGGCTATACAAAGTAGACTTGAGCAGGCCGACCGAAGTGAAACAGCCAACCTTCTGCTTTCTGTCACATTGGTTATGTCATCTCCCACTTAAAATCCTTACACATGCCTATTAAAGGATGTCCCGAAGGTTACTTGCTGTGGAATGACTTCAAGCATTCACTCCGATAAAGAAAAGAAGTATAAAACATTGATCGCAGAATGGAAGGTTAATGCTCCGCGAAAGCCAATCAAAAAGCCGACACAACAAAACAGCCATGTTATTCTCTAATATCAACCCACAGAAAGAAAATAGGCAACTTCTATTTATTTCCCATATGGTGGTTGTTGTTGCATTTTCTCTTTTCTACTGTTACCAGGTCAAGTTCAATTGTACCCACGTGCCTGCCTGCTTACTTTTTTAAAACGTGTTGTCTGCATACACTGCAAGAAGAACAAGCGTGTGATAAATTTTGCACCTTTTACTTAATACAAACTATCCATAATAGAAAACCGAAGGATTTTTCTTTCTTTAAACAATAAATGTTGCAAATTAGAAGCAACTTCGATTTCGAAACAGATTCAACTTCATGGTTTGTACTCCAATTTATAGATACCGGTACATTCTTTCATTGTCATTCCATACAAGTTAATGAATGGAGCCTTTCTTTAATTTAAGGCTTGATTTTTAAGATTGGTAAGTCGTATATTATGGCAGTAAGTATAAAACTACACAGGATTTTCAAATCAGTAGGCTGAGAACAGGAAACTAGTTATATCACGCTCGTATTTGTTGTTAGTACTGTGAAGGTGCTTGCAAAAAATATTATAGGATTGAAATAAGGGCATTAGGTTGCAAGGGTGCACATAAACCACTTTACGTATAACACTTTTAAAATTCTTGCTATCGGTACTAAACTCTGACCTTGATAATTGTGTGGAGTAAAGCGCTAGGTCGCCGTGCACGAGGTCGCGGGTTCTACTGAGGCATGGGTGTTTGTGGATTTTTAAAATATTGCACCAAAGTTACAATAATGGCCCAAATAAAATAAAGCAAAATTTACGTGTACTGATACTAAATGTGTAAAATATTTTTAGCGAAGTAATATTTCAGTTTCCTCTCTAATCATAGAACCTGTATTTATAAGGAGAAAACAAGGCTACGATACCATGAAACAAAGCGTTGGGCAGGTCGTCCATTGGATCCGTATATGGACGACCTAGGACTCAGATTAGAATGGGCTAGTCTGATGAAGTCAGCTGTAATGTACGGTCTCGCATTGCTTTTCATGTTTTGGGATTAGTCGTAGATTACGGCTCCAATAAACAACCGGCCTTATGTGTTTATTACTTTCCAACACGGCATACAGTCAAAATTCCAGAGAATATTTACTACCAGTAATTTAACAAGTCATACTCTTAAGAATCTCTTAGCAACCTTTTACGGCGTATTACACGTAAGCTTAGCACGGGTGAAATGAAAACAAAGTAAGTAAGTACCTTATGTGATCAATGGTATTCAGTCTCTCCAAAACTATTTTTTGCGGTTCTGGAGAAAGTGTTCCCAATGTGTCTTGATGTATTGTCCCCTCTACTATATAAAGTCTCCCAGGTCCGAAGCCAGACGTTACATCCCACACCATGATTAACATAGGATGATTTTTACACCTTGCAACTTGAATATCTCATTAATTCAACGCTAAACATTTCGTCAACATTCTTCAGATGTAGTGATAGATCCAAGCCACTAGAAGGCCAGTGCTTTAGTCCTTGTGCCTACTACAGGCGCTTCCTTGCATAGTTCGAGCATCCGAGAAAATTATTTACACTGTGTAGATTATTTTGTCTTCTTCCTTGGCCGGTGTGACTTTTGACCCCTAAACAAGGAGTTCCTATAACACTCAAAGGGTACATTTTAGAAGCATAGTAGAAAAAAATATCACTCATCAAAGCGTACACATTTGTACATACAATCACTCTTCTATTTCGAAGTTACAGAAAAATATAAATATACAAATAAACATGTTAAAATCACTTTAACATGATCAACTGCAACCGTTAAATGTTATGAATCCCTAACTGTAAAGAACAGCGTGTCATACTGCTAACGTGTTGGCGCTAAAGAATCAATAGGTATAACCATTGAGTAAATACCTCTCAATGCTATAACTCAAGCATTATCTGAGAGTGCCCCTCCACTGCTGCCACCTGCGGGTCAAGAGGGATACAAGCAAGGACGTCGGCAAGGAGGGGTACTTCCCTAACTCTGGACTTTGGTCTTTATATCTTTTGCTATTCTATTTTCTTATATCTGGTGTATGTTTTCATGTTTTTCACTTCATGCATTTCATAAAGGATACTGTCGTTAAATTTCCTTATTTATTACCATATTTCTACCCACAAAAACACTTCGTAAAAGCATCGAAAGTAAAAACACAAATGATGTTATTGTATCATATATATATATATATCATATATATATATATATATAAATCATAAAAATAAATCACAGCCATATTCAATCCACTAGTGGATGAGGCCTCTCCCCGAAGGGAGGAGTTGGTCTACTGCTCCCACGCTGACCAGACGGGTTGGGAGAGGAGAGCCGTAGCTCTCACTGTGATCGCCACTGTATTTTATTCACAGCAGCTCCCCAATTGTCCTCACGATGCTGGGTCAACACCGAAATTTTTTGAGTCCCCACCGGGAATCGAACCCGGGACCGCTCGCACTGAAGTCGAGCGCGCTACCGATTAGGCTACGCAGGAGCTCATATATATATA